>SEYY01022142.1:5000-17500 GCA_009176605.1 Armadillidium nasatum | reverse complement strand
TATGAGTGAAGGTGGCATTACATGTATTATGATGTTGTATATCTGTTTTTTGTTGTGAAAGGCGAATTGTAATGTTTTTAGTGTTTCACCATAGTATGCTTTTTGACAAGTATTGCAGGAGATCCTATATACACCTCCGGACTGTACTGTACTTGATGTGTTGTTTTAAATAAAATTTGTGTGTAGTGTGTCTGAAAGAGTAAAAAGTTGACTAATATTAAATGCATTTTTATGATAAAGCGTAAATGTAACAAGGAACTGGCGTATGGAAGTATTATTATATTTGAAGGGGGTTCACGTGGAGGTGGGAAATAGTTTTCATATTTGCTTTGACCTGTTTTATGATATTGTTTCTGTATGAAGTAATGAGTATAGGCTAGGTCCAAAAAACATCTGAAAAACAAGTGTAAGTTCTTCATCCATGTATACCGGATCTTTGAGAGTAAGTGAACGTGTGACAGAACTGAATATTTTATTCTTTTTGATGTAATCTGGATGGTCTGGAAATGCACGGAGGGATTGTTTTTTTGTAGTGGATTTTCTGAAAATTTTGAATGTAAGATTGATATTATTTTGTACAATGGATAGATCTAGAAAAGAAATGATATTGTTGATTTGGAGTTTATATGTGAACTTTATAGAGGGGATTAGTTCATTTATATGTGTTAGGAATGGAAGGATGAGAAAGTTGTTGGGTGCTATTGCAAGTATATCATCAATATATCTAAACCAGGAGTGTATGGAATGGAAAATCGGTATATTTGAAAGTAGCTGGGATTCATAAAATCCCATATAAATGTTAGCGACTATGGGACTTAGGCCACTGCCCATTCCGGCACCGAAAATTTGTTTATAAAATTTAATAATAAATGAGAAAACGTTTTGTTTATTGCAAAGTTCTATGGTTAGTATGAAATTATTGATGGGTATGGGCAGATCCATTTCTGTTATTTTTGTTGTAAGAAAATCTAAAAAGTGAGGTATGGGTACATTAGTGTACAGACTGGTAGCATCGAAACTGATGAGAGAGTGATCAGATGGGATGGTGGTACCAATGCGTATTCATAAATGTGTTGAATTTTTTTATATGGGAATTGGTAATTGTGGCAAGTAGGGGAGAGAAAATTTATTAAGTTTGCAGAGATTATCATTGGTGCACGAGATGATGGGGTCAGAGGAACATTGTGTTTATGAAGTTTTGGTATACCGTAGTAGTACGTCAAAGAAAGATTGTTAATTATCATCTGTTTGTATATCTCAGTTGGAAGTAAATTTCTAGCATGATTTTTAAAATAGTACTTTGGGAATTGAGGTAGTTATTGTTTAATTTTTCATATGTAGCGGCATCATTTAAAATATTTTCGCTTTGTTTATATAATCTATATAATTTAACAATACTATTCCGGCACCTTAATCGGCACGTCTGATGATTATATTTTTATTATTTTTCAAACTTTTTTTTTTTATTTTTTTTATTTTTTTTATTTTCTTTTATTTTTATTTTTTTTACAGATTTTCACCGCTCACGAGCTAAGCCCTTTTTAAGGAGGGGCAGAAATAAAAAATAAAATAGAATACACCCAATCCCGACTAAAACAAATCTCTCAGGTGGGAGCAGATGGAGGCCTTAAAGAGAGGAATATTAAATATAGTAGGAAAAACAGATGATGGAAGATACTTCTACAGAACAGAAGTGGCTGGAAAGGAGGAACCACAATGGACAAGCCTGGAGTTTACCATACTCATACAAAATTAATGGGAAAGTATGACTGCCCTTGTGCTACGAGGGCGATGCAATGGTAGTGGAAAATGAGAGGTCAGTTCTTTCCATCACCTATCATTGTAGTACCTAAAGAAAAGAAATAGTGCACCAATGTCACGTTGCAGAGAAAGAGGGTCAAGTGAGTTTGTCGAAAAGAGAGGTGGAATCGGAGCCTGTTCAAATTTGAGAACAGTGCTCCATACAAGGGCGAATAAGACCCTTATATAATTGGAGCAACTGTTCGGAAAAAAAATAATCCCATAATCTGAACACTATTCCCAACTTCTTTGAAGCCAACTTAGCATCCATTGTGCTATGAGGTTTCCAAGAAAGTTTTTGTTTATGTTTAGACCAAGAATGATAATATTGTTAACAGATAAGACGGGAGAGCCCTCAAAGGAAATAGGAAAGATGGAAAGTGTTTCCGAGAGAGAGAGAGAGAGAGAGAGATGTGAAGAAGTCGAGTTTTTAAAGATTTGCATTTCTCAAGGTTGAGGCGACCCCACCGGGAAATCCCGTCCAAATCAGCAAGAATGGAGTCAGAAAGTTGAAGACGAGAATCATTACTAGAAGCAAAAGAGGGAGAAGATTTGAAATTGAATAGAAAAATGGAGAATTGAGTCATCGGAAAAAGAATGAACAGAGTTAGAATTGAAGCTAAGAAAATCATTGATGAAAAGTAAGAATAAAGTTGGAGATAGAACGAGGCACCACAATTGGCAGAAAAGGAGGAAGGTGTCACTCCATCGACAAGTGCCGAAATGGATCGATCCGAGAGAAAGCTAGACATAAGCAAAGAGAAGAAGGAAACCCAAAGGAAGGGAGCTTGGAGAGTTGTGACGAATGCCACACCCCGTCAAAAGCCTTAGAAGTGTCAAGCGCCACCACAGAAGTCTCTCCATAGTCCTTAAGGGCGAAAGACCATAAATCAGTAAAATAGGAAAGTATGCCACCAGTAGAGCTCGAATGTCGAAAGCGTACGGATGATATATATACATATATATATATATATATATATTATATATATATATATATATATATATATATATATATATATATATATATATATATTATATATATATATATATATATATATATACAATAGATAAAAGGTTAATAAGCTTTGCATTTCATATAGAAATATGATGCAATTTTAATATTGAGGCGATACTTTTGCAAACATGATTGCACCGAAGAGAAAAATTCCCTAAAGGTTTCATTGTAGGCATTTAAATTTGGAGTAGAGTGGATGGGTGATGAAGTAATAAAGAGAAGGTCATGAATTAAAAATAGAACAAGTGTTGGCCATAGAACAGAATCCTGAGGAACGCTACTATTAATAAGTTTAAAGGAAAAACTATAACCGTATACAATATCTGCTATAGAGCAACCGGAAAGGAAATCAAAGAGAAGACGAAAGAGAAGTTTTGAAACCAGAGCTTCCTCCGGATTGTATCGAAGACTTTCGATATGTAGAAACATTGAAATGCCAAAGAGTAGAAGACTGAGAGTCAAAGTGAGAAGGGAGAGATTATCACTGGTCGACCGTTCTTTACGAAAATCATATTGACGGTCAATCATAAGATTTAAAAAATTGATGTTTCTAAAACTTCCTGTTAAGGATAGATTCGAAAACTTCAGAAAGAATGGATGTTAAAAAAAATTGGGTGATATTTAGAGGGTAGAGATAAGTTCCCCTTCTATGGAAAAGGTTGAATGAGTGGACACTTCCAGCTAAGATGGAAAGCGAAGGGGAAAGAAAGAGATGAAGTAGTTTACCTAGACATATATATATTATATATATATATATATATATATATATATATATATATATATATATATATATATATATATATATATATATATATATATATATATATATATAATCTCCTCTAGTTGGCAAAGGCCGGAGGCCTATCGATTTCCATCGGACTTGGGAAAATAATGGAACCTATTCGTTAAATGCCGACATGTCCAGATAAACGGTGTTCGAAAGTGTGCAAGGCAATGTAAGTTTGAAAAACATAAAAGGATTGTGTTCGAAACATTACCGGTAGAGTGCATTTAAGACAAAGCATAGTGGTTAAGTCTGGTACAAGAGAGTTGGACAGATAAAAGGATGAGAATGTGTAGAGAGACGTATCGCACGACCTCTTTTCAATGGAGGATGTATGCGTCTGGAGAACTCAGAAGAGCAATGTCCGTTGTAATAGCGATAGTATAAAAGAGTGACGCAATAGTTCAATTGTCAGAAAAATACAGGAGAGAAATTGTGAGAGTGAGAGAGTTGATAAAGTGAAAAGCCCTGGTCACTATCTTTTCAAGGAGAGCTGAATGAGTAGAACCACCACAGATGTGTGAGGCGTACTCCATACAGGGTGAACAACACCTCTAAAAAAGACAAGCAACTGGGATTGTGCGAAAAAACTAAGGAGACACCTCAGAATACCCAGCCTCTTGAAATTTTGTTTAGAAAGAGAAGTAATGTGATCTTTCCAAGAAATGTCATGAGAAAAAGAAAAACCGAGAATATTAAGGACAGAGGAAGGTTTGAGCTGTGTGTTTTCGAAGAAGATATCATAGTTGTGGGAAGGGTGTTTTTCAAACTGAAAGTAGAAATGAAGGATGGAGTCATAAGCATAGGAGTGATAGGTGATGATGTAGTAGAGAGAAAGTTATTAATGAAAAGTATAAAGGTGCTGTGGATACGACAGAACCCTGGAGAACACAACTATTAATAGATTTAAAGGATGATTATTTATCGGCCACAAAAGCTGCTTTAAAACGGCCAGAAAGAAGATCACAGAGAGAAGAATAGATTCAGAAAGAAAGAAGTTTAGAAATCAAATCTTTGCGCTAGACTATACCGAGGGCTTTCGATGTATCCAGCGCGCAATAAAAGGCTCACCTAAATTAAAAGGAGGGTGGACCAAGAGTCAGAGAGAAGGAAAAGAAGATCACAATCAGAAAGTCTCTTACAAAATCCATTCTGGCGATCAGTGATAAGTTTAGAAGATTTGAGATGTTTCGAAATATTCCTTTTAAGGATAAATTATTAAAACTTTAGAAAGAACGGAGGTCAAAGAAATGGGACGGTAGTTGAAGGATTAAGTGGATCCCTCTCTTCGGCACAGGTTGAATGAGCGCACGTTTCCAGCAAGAAGGGAAATCTAAAGTAGAAAGACATAGACGAAGTAGTTTACCAAGGCAGGGTGCAATATCGGAAGCACAAGTTTTGAGAACCAAAGGTGGGATACCATCAGGACCATACACCTTCTTAGTTTTAAGCTCAAAAAGAGCTAAAAAAGGACATCTTTAAAAAAAAATTATATATATATATATATATATATATATATATATATATATATATATATATATATATATATATATATATTATATAATATATATATATATATATATATATATATATATATATATATATATATATATATATATATATATATATAATATATATATATATATATATATATATATATATATATATATATATATATATATATATATATATATTTATATATATATATATATATATATATATATATATATATATATATTATATATATATATATATATATAATATATATATATATATATATATATATATATATATATATAGTATCGGATGCGATATCCATGGTCAAAATATCTGAGCGTCTCAATCTAAAGTGAATATCGGCTAGTGATTTACAACTGCAAATCCTTCCGTTCAAAACGACTGCACGCTCTTTCCTAACACAGTTTCGAGGTTCAATGCATCGAAAATTGACTCAGGCTGAGGAAGAGTGGCCCCTGATAGGTCCCGCGAACTCCCCAAAATTGGTGTGAGGAAGCTACCTGAGCTTGCGGGATTACTACGTCCACTTCACAGCTCAAGAATCCGACATTTTAGCGTTCATAACACTGTAGACATCAATTGTTTTGGTCTTTGGTTGCAAGCTCGAATACATCACCATTATTTTGGTAACGAAAAGTTTTGTTCAATATCGTGTATAGAATTGGGAGTCAACATTTACTGATATTTTCGTCTGCTTGTAGTATGATATTACATTTTACAACCTGACTTCCCCTCAAAGGATTCTCATCACTTTTACAATTCTCAACTGTTGTC
This sequence comes from Armadillidium nasatum, assembly GCA_009176605.1. NCBI lineage: Eukaryota > Metazoa > Arthropoda > Malacostraca > Isopoda > Armadillidiidae > Armadillidium > Armadillidium nasatum. The sequence goes on along the minus strand of SEYY01022142.1, from coordinate 11,609 downwards.
GTTCATCAATCGTTAGCAACTAAGGTTGTATTAAAAGGATTCAAAGGATTTCGCAAGTCCCATTGTTATAATAATATCTGAAATATGCTATATATATATATATATATATATATATATATATATATATATATATATATATATATATATATATATATATATATATATATATATATATATATATATATATATATATATATATATATATATATATATATATATATATATATATATTTATATATATATATATATATATATATATATATATATATATATATATATATCTATATATATATATATATATATATATATATATATATATATATATATATATATATATATATATATATATATATATATATATATATATATATATATAATCTTTCTGTCTTCCTCTTATTCTGTTGCCAACACTCCAACTGAAAAGGCCAATCTCTTTGATCTGGTACTCTCTAATTCAACCCTGGACAACTCCGCCAATATTACTCCTATTTCATCTCCTCTCAGATGTCCCATGTCTCTACCACTATTTACATTTGATCAGGTGCATGGATCTCTGAAATCTATGAACTTACGTATGGCAGGAGTTTCCTCCTTCTCTTTTCTTACTTATGTCTAGCTTTCTTTCTAATCGCTCCATTTCAGCTGTTGTTAATTGAGCGAGTTCTTCATTTCCTGTCCTCAGGGTTCTGTTTTTTCTCCTACTCTGGTCCTACCTTTCATTCATGATCTTTTTAGCTGCTCGTCTAACCCTATGCATTCATATAGCAATGACTCGACCCTTCATTCGTCAAATCATTTAAAATCTGCTATCTCTTTTGCATCTAGAGTTGCCTCTCGTTTTCATTTTTCAAATTCAGTTCTTACTGATCTGAATAGAATTTTCCAATGGGAACGCCTTAACCTTGTGAAATTCGATTCTTTGTAAACTCAACTTCTTGAAATCTCCCACTTAAAGACACCTAGTAACTTTTCAATTTCTTTCTATGGTTCTCCCATCTCTCATGTTGACAATATAAACATCCTTGCCCTTCATATAAACAAAAAATATCTTGGAAACCTCACATCACAATGGTTGCAAGGGCTGCCTCATAAAAGCTGGCAGTTCTGCTCTGCCGTGATAATTTTTTACTTCTTTTCAGTTACTCCAATTATACAAGGGCTTCATTCGCCCTTGTATGGATTACTGCTCTCATATCTTGGGTGGCTAAGTGTTCATTCGTCTTTTGGATAGGGTTGAGTCAAAGCCTAAAGGATTTATAAATTGTTCTGTTTTTTCTAATTCGCTTAACCCTTTATCTGTGAGAAGTGAAGTTGGTGCCTTATTTCTTTAATATAGGTACTACAGCGAAAAATTCTGGAAAAAACTGTCCACTCGACTTTATGATGACCTCGTAGCACAAGCGATGTATTGTCTGCACATAAATTTTGTGTGGACATAGCCAACTTCAGGCTTGTCCTTAGTGATGCCTCCTTCTTTCCAGCAACTTCTGTTTTGTAGAATTCTCTCCCCTGTTCTGTCTTTCCACCCGAATTTAATCTCAATGACTTTAAAGCCCACGTCTGTGCTCAGCTACGAAATTTCCATAGGAAGGACTTGTAAGGTTTTTGTTTTCTCCCATTAATCTAAAATTACCACTTGAATAGTGTTCTTTTCTTGAGCGGTGGTGAAGTGCAATACATATATATATATATATATATATATATATATATATATATATATATATATATATATATATATATATATATATATATATATATATATATATATATATATATATATATTTATTTATTTATTTATTTATTGTTGGTATGAGAGTGAGGGAATGTGTTCTTGTTCTGAACTAATTTTAAAGCTAGAAGTTACACACACCAAACAATATATAATTTATTTGAAGAAGGTAGGATGGCAGGATGAAATATTGGAAACAGAGTAAGAGACAAGGACAGAGACACAGAGGCCTGGCTGGAAGTATATGAAGCCATAGCTGTTGCAGGCACTTCCCTTGCAGTAAGATTGGGGGGAAAATATTGATAAAAAAACTGTAGTTACAGTGAAGAGAAGTGAGGCAAATAATTGGCAGAATGTAGTGCAATTAATGATGAACACTTGTAGAATACAACGAAATTTGAAATTTTAGAAATACATTTAAATAAATAGTTAATAGAATTAAAATCTTACAGCAGACACTTCTAGAGCAGGCGTAAGCTACCTAAGCGTTGTTTGCAGGCAGTTTGGAGTTAAGTTTTTATGGCATAGAACTCCATGGAACTTACTTTAAAAACATTCGGACAGGACAGCTACAAGATTCCCCTAATAGACCTTGCATAATAGCTTGTCATTGAATCCGAACAGGGAGACGCACTGTATTTCCAGATCGTGTCCGTCCGACACTTGAAAGACGTCGGAGAATACCGCCTAAGACGTTGAATGAAAAAATCTTCTCACGACGAATTAAAGCCTTGAAATGGCCCTCGTATCCAGTTTGCAGTGGTGCTCGGTGTGAGTTGATACCAACGAAAACGTTAGTGCAAGTCGCAAGCTCATTCTGAATAAAAGAGTGTATGTTTTGTGCTTGAGGTGGTGAAGGCTTACAAGAATTGGAACACTGGCGAAGGCAAGAAAGATACACTAAGAGAGCAGCAGTAGAATCTCGAGAAGAATGGAAAATTTCTTCTGGAAGACGGATAGGGGAACCATAGACTAGTTCAGCAGCTGTGCACTTTAAGTCTTCCTTCAAATCAGAGCGAATACCAAGGAGGACAAAATGAAGAGCATCAGTAGGATTGTCAGTAGGACAGGCTGCAAGAGAAGTCTTCAACTGAGGGAGAAAGTGCTCCACCATGCCTTTAGCTGAAGGGTGGTAGGTAGTGCTTGAATACGTGAGGATATATATATAATATATATATATATATATATATATATATATATATATATATATATATATATATATATATATATATATATATATATATATATATATATATATATATATATATATATATATATATATATATATATATATATATATATATATATATATATATATATATATATATATATATATATATATATATATATATATATATATATATATATATATGAAGAAAAAGAGAATAAATCACGTCACAAAAAGGATTCAAACTGACGTACTTGGTTAGTCGTGATTGTCTCAGGCACACCGAAGCAAGTCATCTAAGTGGCCAAGAAAGCTTAGGCAACAGACTCAGGCTTGATGTCTGAAAGAGGGATTACATCAGGTCAACGTGTAAAGCGGTCGATGCAGGTGAGGAGGCGAGAAAAACCATCGGAAAGAGACAAGTGGCTGAAGAGGTTAATGTGAATGTGCTGAAACATCTCACCTGGAGAAAGAAAATCACCAAGAGGAGTTTTTGTGCCTGTGGATCTTGTTCCCTTGGCAGGAGAGACAAGCGCCTGCCAAGTCTTGATGTCCCTATGCATGTGCAAACACTCGAACCTGGAAACTATGAGCTTCTGTGTCGTGGTTACTCCTGGATGCAACGGGTCATGCAGAGAGTGGTAGACTTGTTTTCTGAAAGACAAAGTAACAATACGTCGCTGAGAACCAGTAGAGGTATCACAGACGAGCTGTCGGGTGATACCTGGCAGTTGAAGTTTCTGCACTTGTAGAGAAGTGTATTCAGGAAGAGGAGTGTCCTCTGTTTCCTGAGCTGTCGTCATATCCTCAAGATTGACAAGGGATAGAGAAGAATAGACACTAATCACTATCCTAGAGAGGGCTTAAGCGGTGAAATTATCAACCCCATGAATATGTCTTATGTTCGTGGTGAACTGTGAAACATTTTCTAGATGCCGTGATTCGTTCTGTGGGTGACGATAGGAATGAATGACGTTCTGTACGTGACTGCATAGCAAAAATTGGAGGTTTATGGTCAGTCAAAACATGAAAGAAACGTCCTTCAGGAAAGTAACGAAAATATTCAAATTGCAAGACAAATAGCAAGAAGTTTACAACTGATGGCACTGTACCCTGTCTCAGCTCAGCCAGTTGAAGCTTCTTGGAGAAGAAAGCAAGATGCACCAAAATCCCCTTCTTGTACTGCTGCAGGGCACCTCCAACAGAAAAACTAGAGACATCGACCTGAGGGCGCATGGGGGCAGACTCCTGTGGATAGACGAGGACTGTAGCGTCTGCAAGTGCCGACTTTGTATCCTGGAAGGCCTGACGAGTGGAGTCGATCCAAGGAACAAAGATGAACAGGACTCACTTCTTCTTCTTTAAGAAGAGAAGTAAAAGGTGTAGAAAGAGCTGCTACTGAAGGAATGAAACGATGATAAAAAGTTATCATGACGAAAAATTGCCATAGATGACGCTGATTTTATCTGTAGTGGAAAATTACGAATATCAGAGACACGATCTTGGAAAGGCAGAACTCCTTGCTCAGAGATTGTGTGTCCTAGGAAGGTGAAAAGCTCAACCCCTTGGACAAATTTGTCAGGGTTCACTCTGATGCGAAATTCTTGCAGTCTGGAGAAGACAGCACTAAAATGTTTGTGAAGCTAAGGACAAAAACTAGCGATGAGAAGACCATCTAGATAAGCCCAGCAGAAGGGAAGTTCACGGAGCACAGGTTCCCAATACAGCTGGAATGTCTGAACTTCATTGCAAAGTTCATAGGGAATACGAAGAAATTAGAACAGCTCAAAAGGAGTTGTCATAGCTGTTTTAAGAATGTCTTCCGGTGCAACGGGAATTTGATGGTAAGCGCTCACCAAATCCACTTTAGAAAAGATCAATCAGCCATGAAGGTTGGAATTGAAATCCTGAATATAAGGTAGGTGGTACCGGTCGTGCACAGATGAAGCATTCCCACAAGGACGCCAGTCTCCAGGAGTAGACTTGGGGACCAGATGCAGGGGAGAACTCCACTCAGATTTGGAATAATAAATGATGCCAAGTTCCAGCATATGATCGAACTCTGAACTGATAACCTTTAGTCTTTCTGATGCAAGATACCGAGGATGAGCGAAAGAGGATGCCCCGTCGCTTCAATGGGGTGCTTCACATTGTGTTTCACAGGAGTATGAGAAGAACAAGCCTTGAGAAGAGAAGGAAAGTTCTGTGAAAGAATGGATAAAACTCAGAAGATTGAGAAAAAGGAGGGCCGACGGGGGAGATCCAAATGTGTTGCGTTGCGGCGAGGTCACCTCGATCCTTGAGAGATGTGGAAACATCAACTAAACATCGATTTTGTAGGTCCATAACAAGGTTGAATCGCCCCAAGAAGTCAGCACCAAGAATCGGTTGTTGCACTTCAGCAATGACAAAGATCCATCTGAAAATCCTTCTTCTGAGGTGCAGGGTGAAACTTCGTGAACCTTACGTAGAAATGGGAGTACTATTTGCCGCTTGGAAAGCTGCATCAGAACACAGGAAAAGACAAAGAAAAGGAAGAGTCCTTCGGCAGGAGTGAAATTTGAGTATCGGTATCGACCAGAAAATTGAAAGAAGTGGAAATGTCAAATAGGCAAAGAAGCCGGTGCTGTGTGTGCGGTTTCGGTTCTGAGGAAGTAGTTGAAGGGCCAGTATCAATAGCCTCCTCTACTGATTAACCTGATTTTTTCCCTGGAAAGAACAGAGGTACACACACTTTCGTGCTTCAGAATCAAAGGATCTATGGTAATATCAAATACCTGGTATGCTGCCGGATGGAAAACGAGGTTGAGACCTCGAAGGTGTTGTTATGCGAGTACGATGAAAGGAGGTAGAAGAGGCAAAGAATAGAACTCCTTAACCTCCAAACAAACCATCCTGGTGGAGAGGTTCTGCTGGGGAAATATAGCCGGAGCGGATATAGTGATAGAAACAGAAGGAGCAGGAGAAAATGGGGGTGAAAAAGGAGGTTGTGTGGAGGGAACCAGCGAGGTTGAAGAAAGAGAAAAGGTGCTCATAATTCGCTCCGCTGTTGAAACGATCTAAGGCAAGAGAGGGGTGAAGGAAATAAGGCCGCGACGATATTCAAATTGTTGGAGGCAACATTTTTATTATAATGAACCTTTGGATGCCCAGTTCATTGTAAGCAGGCCTTGCATATTTGCTAATGGAGTTCTGTTAACAAGGGTCTCTCCTTGCAAGAAGCAAGCGAGCCTCTCTGGCGAAATGTTGGCCATTCGGTGAAGAATGACCAAACGTTGTGCAGAATAAGAGTCTGGGAAAGTAATCAGAGTTGGAAGGGAATCCCTAACGGTCTATGCAACTTGAGATGCCAATAGGGAGAGAAGAACTATATAACTTCTGTGATGAAGTATGAGAAATAGTCAGTACTACTCCAAATGGTCCATAAAAAGTTTTGAATCGACAGGAATATACTTGGAAGATATAATAATTGAGTATTAGTGACAGGAGCCAGAGTTGGTTCTGGTACCGGATTTGAATCGTCACCAGGCACCTTCCAAGGCATATATATATATATATATATATATATATATATATATATATATATATATATATATATATATATATATATATATATATATATATATATATATATATATATATATATATATATATATATATATATATATATATATATATATATATGTATATATATATATATATATATATATAT
>SEYY01022141.1:35000-40000 GCA_009176605.1 Armadillidium nasatum | reverse complement strand
AGCCCATCTCAATGGAGGAGGTATGTGCCATGAAAGTTCAGAAGAGCTATGTTCGTTGTAATAGTGAAAGTATAGAGAGAGTGACGCAACAATTCGACGAGAAGAATGAAATTGGAGAGAATTAATAAGAAGGAAAGTTTATTAGACGAAAAGTCCTAAATTCCACCTAATATATATATATATATATAATATATATATTATATATATATATATATATATATCAGCTCTTAGGCCATACCAAAATTTTTTTATTATTATTATTATTTATTTAATATTATTATTATTATTATATTATATTTATATATATATATATATATATAATATATATATATATATATATATATATATATATATATATATATATTATATATATATATATATATATATTATTGTGAGCATCCGTGCTCAAGGAGAAGTGGACGACACAGCTCAAAAACCATCGGCACTCGAATCAACGCAACTTTGTGAGTGTAACTGGTATCGTATATAATATTTGGCTTCTGTTGATAGGTTATAGCTAATAATATATTATATATATTATATATATATATATATATATATATATATATATATAATATATATTATAAATATATATTTTTTTTTTTTTATTTCTCCTCTGGTGGCAAAAGCCAGAGGCCTACCAATGTCCACAGAGTTGGGAGGATATATATATAATATATATATATATATATATATATATATATATATATATATATATATATATATATATATATATATATATATATATATATATAATATATATATTACATTACACCATTTCCCGCATGATGCAGGGTGGAGTCAATTGCAGAAATTTGACATTCCTGCAATTGTACATGGGAATAAAACCTGGTTGAAAGGGTTCCCAGTCCTTAAAACCATGCAAAGAGCTAATCTTTACCATATAATAAGTTGCGGCAAGTCTGGGATTTTCATTGATAAAACCCTTTCTTGATATTTGAAATTTTATGGCGATTAATCTCCGCCTAGCGGCTGTGTGAGAACTAAATCGGGGAATTTTTTGCTGATATTTAAAATACCCCTAACCATAGTAAACAGTGCCCTAACATTATATTTTATGTTTATTTTATTAATAATTTTCATTAATATTTAATTTTTTTTGTGCATTTGATACCTTTATTTAATTAGATTAAAAAAATTGTCACTTGTAGGCAAAAAATGTTCTTATCATGAGTTATATGGCTGCAAACAAGGAGGTGTATACTAGTTAAACAAAATGTGTCGAAAATAATGGCTTACCCTGAAATTAATTTAGATTTTTTAAATTAGAAATTATATAGAGGGACTATTCTCATATATACCGTTTAAAAAATGACATTATTTTGCGGGTTTCTATGTCAAAAAGGTAATAATCTACAGTCTACCCCTCATGTTCTAGGCCCGTGTATGTTGTGCCATCTTTGGTATAGTACAGTCGACTTCGCTTTTGTTTTTGACACTCTAGATTAATGTTTATAGTTTGGCTTAAGAAACTACATCTACTTCATATGTGCCACCTTTGGGTATAGTACAGTTGACGACGCTTTTGTTTTGACAATTCTCTGGAGTATCAGGGTAATAGGAACATAAGAAAATAGAGACAATTAGAAGCCACAAGGGCCTATCGAGACTGTCCCAGTCCAAACAAATAATAATATTAATACTAATACATGCACATACTAATACATGCACGAAAGACTAGGTCTTTCAAATCCTTAGTTATCAGTTCATTCATGCAAAGATAAAAATAAAACTAAGCCCAATTATACATGGACCATTTTCAAGAAAATTTATATATATATATATATATATATATATATATATATATATATATATATATATATATATATATATATATATATATATATATATATATTGTTCTCTTGGTAATTTTTTAGTTCATGGTTGGAAATGAATATCTTTTTTTAAATATAACGTTTGCAAACAAAATTTAAATGCAAAATAATTTTTAAGTTCTACTGAACATTTTTTGGTAATAGTTTAACCCATTAGTCTGTATTTTATGCTGAAATGAAGTGCACATATATTTAAGTGCCGAAAACAAAAAATGATTTACTCTGAATGGTGAAGCCAAAGTTTACCCTATTATATGGTAAACTTTGGTGAAGCATTATTCTTTCACTTATGTTTTCACAAAATACTTGAATACCATGTTGCCATATTTGTATATCCATAGACCATTCATTATTTTTAGCATTTTTTTTTTAATTGAGAGACAGTTTTTTTACCAGGTTAGGCCTATTAGCTGGTCATAGGCATAGATTTATCCTTCAAGTGAAGGTAAGGTTAAGTCGAACTAGTTTGTTCGATTTATCAGTTTGTAAGGTCTAACAAACTCTTTTGACTTAGCCTAACCATGACATGAATGGTAAATCTATGCCTACTGCCTGATAATAGACCTAACCTGACTAATGTTGTCTGTCATGCAAAGTTCTTGAAATTTTCAAAGGTGTAAGAATTGTTTTAGAAAATTTTTTTCTTGTATATGCAACGATTTTGATGCTGTGCACAGGAAAATTTCTAAAAATTTTCCTATGTGCAACACCAAATTTGGTTGGGTATACAAAAATTGATCTTATATTAAAAATTTGTAACTTGGCCAACTGTACAAGCTCTGAAATCTTTTTTTATATATCTAACCATTTTGTTGCTGTGCATGTGAAAAATGTCAAATTATTGGTTTTCCAATATACAGCAGCAAAATGGAGTATTGAAAAAAAAATTTCTAGATAAAAAATTAATATTTCACCCAAATGTATAATCTCTAAAACAAATTTTGTATACTCAATCATTTTGGTGCTGTACATTAGAATAATTTAAATTTTTCCCATGTGCAGCAATAAAATGGTTGGTTATAAAAAAAACTTGCAGAGGTATGCATTTTTAATTTAGAACAATTTTTTGTATATTCGACCATTTTGGTGCTGTGCATGGGAAAAATTTTTACAATTTTTTAAAAATTTTCTGTTCACAGTATCAAAATTGTTAGGAACACTAAAAAAAAATTTAAATAAAAAATGTGTATCTAGCCCAATTTTATAACCTCAAATAATCATGTAGATTGGTTGAAAAATATAAAAGTTATTAGATCCCTTTTTAATTGTTAGTTTTACTCAGTTTCAGAAAAGCATTAACATTTTCTAAACTTTAAAGAAATATATATATATATATAATATATATATATATATATATATATATATATATATATATATATATATATATATATATATATATATATATATATATATATATACCATGAACTAAAGAATTTCGAAATTTGGCATTAAATATTGAAATATTAATATTGACCACATATTTTAATTGTCAAACACTACCACTATGATATTTTGCATTCACATTGTCAAAATATTTTTTATTTTATTTAAAAAAATATCATATATTGCTGTTACTATAGTATGCAGTCCACATACATATGATAGAGGAGGAGCTCCTGTATAATTATGTTCATATGACATGCATTTGTATATAGAACACATACTATATTACTTACTTTATTTCTTGTGAAGTTCTCATTGAGCCGCCACATACTATATTAGCACTCATATTTTATCTCCTATTAGTTTTCCTGACAAAGTATTCCAAAAATTGGTCACTTGGTTTTTGAATTGGAATAAGTATTTCCTCAAATCCAGAGTAAAATTTTTGTATTTTAATCTTTAGAATGATAGTTTCAAAGTTTCAAAAGGATATCATTTGTTTTTGTTTTTTTCATATTATTATATTTTGTGATTAAGAAAAATTTAATAAATTTGTTGATATAACTTTGGTTTTTTCATGAGTAGAAGTTTGAAATTTTATATAAATTACTATTATTATAATAATTATTGATATTCTAATTATATGATAAAGATTATATATATATATATATATATATATATATATATATATATATATATATATATATATATATATATATATATATATATATATATATATATATATATATATATATATATATATATATATATATAAGTGTGTATTTGTGTGCATCAAACAATTTTGCTTTGGGCTAAAGTTACATTGAAAATTGGAGTACAATTTGAATTAGGATTTAAAAAGTGTTAAAAAAAAAAAAAAGTTGCTAAAATATAGAAATATTAAGGTTGATTTATTTTAGCCTATCATTTAAAGTAAAATTGATTTCAGAGGTAGAATTTTCTGGTTTTGAGTAATATGAAGGATTCTGGCATTTTAGAACTATATATATTATTACCAGACTCATAAATATTAACCATGAATATCATATTGAAATCTAAAATTTAAAGAAAAAGGCATACTACTATATTATTTGAGAAGAGTATATTCATGTTACAATAGTGCCACACATAAGTCATGCCTATATATTTGAAATTTCTTTAGCAATTTCCTTCTAATGCACAATTAAAAAGTTTAAAAATTATTACGTAAAAAAATTTAAAAATTATTGCATGTAATGTTAAATACCCAAGGTTCATCAACAATACAGTTCACATAACAAAAGCTAGCACATACTGAGTCCTGTTTTCAATCGATATTTTTGATAACATTCAATATAATGAGTTTTTTTCCTTTTTTTATTCTAGTACATTATATAATCTGTAAGCTTTATGTCAGTAGCCATCCCCATAGTTCATGAAAAATTACACAAATCATCGTATGGAAATGTGCACCTCAAAGGTCCAGTGAATTTGTTTGGCTATTGTGTGCAAGCACACATGCCCCAAAATAAGAAGCTATGTGCTAGGTAGAGAAAAAAACACTGTTGCTCACACAGTGCCACTCCTGTTGTGGAAATGTAAGGTAGTGTTTCTTCATATATAATAATAATAATAATTTCATATGCTCTACAATCTGTAAAAATTTTCTGAAGCAGCACCTCACTAGTTTAAGCTACGAGCTGCCACTGTATTTAATCCAACTATATGCATGCATGATATTCCAAATCCCCAGCTATGCCTGAGATCTCTTTAGACTTGCAA
>SEYY01022141.1:2500-30000 GCA_009176605.1 Armadillidium nasatum | reverse complement strand
CCATCAGGACCATACGCCTTCTTAGTGTTAAGCTCAGAGAGAGCAGAAATGACATCTTTAGAAGAAATTACAATGTTAGGCATAAATGAGTTGGAGGGGGTTGTAGGAGGAGGAATAGCTCCGGAATCGTCCAAGGTAGAGTTAGAGGCAAAAGTTTGAGCGAAGAGTTCAGCTTTAGTTGAAGGTAAAATGGCAGTTGTGCCATCAGAAGATACTAGAGGAGGGAAAGAGGAAGAAGCAAAGTTAGAGTTGACATTTTTTGCGAAATGCCAGAAAGAGCGAGATGAAGAAGAACCAGAAAGATTATTGCATTTGCGGCGGAGAAAAGAGTTTTTGGTATCTCGAAGAATAGATTTTGCACGATTCCGGGATGAAATATAAGTAGCATGAGTTTCAGGAGTTTGAAGACGACGGTAATCTCTGAACGCAGTATCCCTGCGGCGGATAGCGCGAGAACAAGCAGAGTTAAACCAAGGTTTGTTAGGTTTAGTAGAAGGGAAAGAATATGGAATGTACGCTTCCATGCCAGAGAGAATCACCTCGGTCATACGCTCGGCACACTCCGAGGGACCCCTCCCACAAAAGCAATAATCATTCCATGGGAAATCAGAGAAGTACAACCGCAAGTCTGACCAGTTAGCAGCACCGAAGTGCCACAGACGTCTCCTCGCCGAAGGCGGGGGCCGTTCTTGCGGAAGACTTGAAGAGACAGAACAAGATACGGAGATAAGAAGGTGATCGGATGAACCCAGAGGAGGAAAGAGTTTAACAGTATAAGGAGAAGGATTAGAGGTTAAGAAAAGATCAAGTATGTTGGGTTCATCACCAAGACGGTCAGGGATACGAGTAGGGAGTTGCACCAACTGCTCAAGGTTGTTCTGGATAGAAAAGTTGAAGGCGAGTTCACCGGCTGGAGATTGAGAACTAGAGGAAAGCCATTGGCGGTGGTGAACATTGAAATCACCCAAAAGGATGATTTCAGAGAAAGGAGAAGAGGATAGAATGTGCTCTATTTTGGAGTTTAAATAGTCGAAGAATTTTTTATAGTCAGTAGAATTAGGAGATAAATAGACAGAACAAATAAATTTAGTAGTAGAATTGCACGAGAGCTTAAGCCATAAGGTAGAAAATTCATGAGACTCCAAATCAGAGACACGAGAGCAAATAACATCGTTGCGCACATAAGCGCAACAACCGCCTTTGGCTGAAAATTGAGGATAGAGACAGTAGGAGGTAACAGAATAAGGTTTGCTGTCAGCACACTCAAGCACCTGAGTTTCGGTTAGAAAAAGAGAAGATTAGAAAAAAGACAGACGGCGAATGTTGCAGAAATTAATGAAAAAAGAAGACCGTGCATCGGGGCAAGCCGGACGCCGGGTCATGGCGGCACCATCCCCATCATCGGAGGCCGCCAACTCCCAAGTGATATATATATATATATATATATATATATATATATATATATATATATATATATATATATATATATATATATATATATATATATATATATATATATGTGTATTTTTTTGCGTTCAGCATGAATGACAGCAAATTAAGACAAGCAAATAGGAAAATTGGAGGTAGGAAGGGGAGGGGGCCAATCCACAATTTTGCCCCTTGTGACAAAATAGTTAGTTACGCCCCTGAGAGCATAAATAAATTTGTTTTGAAAAGGAAGATGTTCTATAAATTACACATTCTTTTTTATAATCACTGTTGCTTGGGGCAAGTTTCATGTTCATCATTTGTTGAAAATAATACAAAGTATTTATTAGTTTATTATTAATTCTGTGTCATCACTCCAGATGCTTATTAAAAAAGACTTTTGGTCTTGACTTATTTGAAGTTAACTTTACATCAAAGAATTGGACAGAATATAATTCTTTTCGCATTAAGAACACTCATTCCACCCCATCACCGTATATCATTCTCATATATTTCTAATTGCTCCATCATTATCTACATATTGTATAGCAAATATTTTTTAATATTTTGTTGTTTTGAAGACTCAAAGTAAAAATTCTTAAAACTATATATATTTATATATATTATATATATATATATATATATATATATATATATATATATATATATATATATATATATATATATATATATATATATATATATATATATATATATATATATATATATATATATATATATTTTTTTACAGTGTCATTGAAATTGTTCAACAATGTTGGTACACAGTGCAATATTTCATATCGTAAATCATTTGACAAGGGAATCCAGTGCAATTATACAGAGTCATTGAAATTGTTCAACAATGTTGGCTACACAGTGCAATATTTCATATCGTAAATCATTTGACAAGGGAATCCAGTGCAATTATACAGAGTCATTGAAATTGATCAAGAATGATGCTACACAGTGCAATATCTCATATCGTGAATCTTTCGAGAAGGGAATACAGTGCAATTTCCCAGCAAAAGAGCATTGGCATCCAGTGCTCTTCCAATACATCTAACACGCCTAGGAAAATTCGTCTTAGGAAGGAAGTTCACAGAAAAGCATGCCATATTAAATATTTAAAAGTTAGAAATGCTAGTCTAAAGTCGACTTTAAGGAAGATGAAATGTCAATCATCAAATGTAACGGAAAATGATGTTAAGGTATTTTGCAATGACCATCTACCCATTTTAACATCTGAAATAATTAAAACACAGCTTAGTAGAAAACAGCAGTGGTCAGGAGCAATGAAAAATTTATGTCTCACAATTTATCTTAAAAGCCCAAGGACATATAAATTTCTCAGAACTATTTTGAAATTACCTTCAACTGACACATTAGTAAGATTTCTTAATTTAGCTTCCGTTAAGCCAGGATTTGATCACCATCTGAACATTTGCATTAAGAACGCAGTGATTAACTTGAGGGAATCTGATAAATTTGTTATTCTCCTAATGGATGAAATAAGTTTGAAAAAAAATTTGCTCCTTAATCTTCGTAGTGATTGCATAATGGGTTTGGAAGATTTTGGCTATGGGAAAAGGACCTGCAATCCAGCAACATCTGCTCTTTGTTTTATGATTAGAAGTATAAGTGGAAATTGGAAGCAATTAATTGGATATGTGTTTAGTTCTGGACCAGTAAAAGTAACAGATTTGCATTCTCTGATGATGAAGTGTATATCTAAATTGGACGAAATTGGGGTTAGGGTAATTTGTGTAACAACCGATCAAGCGAGTAATTTTTCTCTTCTATTTAAGAATCTGGGTGTGACACAATCCAAGCCTCACTTTCAGTTTGGTAATAATAAAATTATTGTTATTCCAGACGTTCCTCATTTATTAAAAAGCACTAGAAATGCTATATTTTCTAATTATGTTTCTACAAATGAGGGAATTGTACAGTGGAAACATATAAAAGATGCTTATAATAAAAGCCTGCAGTGCAATTTCTCCTATATGCCAAAAATAAAAGAGGCTCATATAAATTTATCTCCCTTTGGCGGTAAAATGAGAGTGAAACTGGCAGCTCAGATCTTAAGTCGCTCTGTAAATATTGCTTTGTTAAAAATGCGACAGGAAGGAATAATTGATGAAGAGAGTTTTGCTACAGCACAGTTTTGTTCAAATATGAATACATTGTTTGACGTTTTAAACTCATCCCCTTCACAGAAGGGAAGAACACCTTATCATAAAGAACTATATGTTGAAAGTGAGGGATGGTCATTTCTATCAGAAATGAAAAAGTGGATTAAAGGTTGGAAAATATTTAGAGATTTTGAAGGACAGAAGATGATTACATCTCGGTTTAGATTTGTTGGGGGATGGATTCAAGCGATCAACGGTGTGCAGTTGCTTTTACAAGAGTTGAAGGCCTTCAACTTTCAATACATTTACACCCGCCGGCTATGTCAAGATCCTTTGGAAAATTGCTTTGGGGATATTAGAGGATCTGGAGGTTGGAGTGACAATCCAACTTGTTCCCAATTTGAATCCCTATTTAAAAGAGCTGCAGTTAATTCTCTTGTAAAAATTAGCACATTAAAAAACTGTGAAGATGATGATTCACATAATTTTTTGTCATCAGGACTAATTAATATTAATGACTGTAATGTGAGTAATAATGATGATTACCATGACTGTAATGTGAGTAATAACGATAATTGCAATGTTCCACTGTCAAACAGGTGTGAAATTTTTTTCCATTCAACACGTTTAGGAGATGAAAATGAGCTCAATGGTATGAGATATGTCTGTGGGGCTTTAGCCAAAAAAATATTAACTTTTCATAAATCAAAGGTCTGTACTGTGTGCGACTTAACATCTGTATCTAATATATTAAATGATGAATATTTATTTACTAGACTAAAACAATATGAACATTTACCAGAGAACCAAGGGTTAACTATGTGCTCAAATAACTTACTTCATTTTTTTTAAAGCATGCGAAAAGATTTTTTGCAAAGAATTTAATAAAAGTTTTAATCAAATCAACATAACTTCTTCTATTGTTAATAAAATTAAAAATGAATTAAATTACAAATTTTGTTGTTCACATATTGAAAAGTTTGCTTTAAAAAAGTTTGTTATTATGAGAATATATTATTGTTTAAAGTTTTTTAATAACTTAAATTATTCGAGAGAGAAAAATTTAAAGAAACTTAAGAAACTTTTGTAAGAAAACTACATAGAAATAAACAGCAGCTACATTTTTGAAATCAGTAGGTGAAACTGTAAGTGATAGTTTACTTATAGCTATGGTTTTGAAAGGCCTACCTTCAGGGTATAGAACTTTTTCGACGGTAATTTATTCAGAAAGAGAAAGCCATGACATTTAGTGAATTTAAAGTAGCTCTAAAAAGTTTTGAAGAGACAGTACAGAAAAATTGTATGTAGTTTAATTTATTTGATGAGTTGTATTAGACATTATATATGTTTTTATGTAAACTTTTTATCTCAGTATATGATTAAACCAAATAATGCACATTTACTAAGCATGTATTAAAATATTTACTAAGCATGTATTAAAATATTTAAAAGGTACTATAAATTATGATTTGAAATTTTGTAAGTCAAATGAGCAGTTAAAATTAATTGGTTATTGTGATTCAGATAGGGGTTCATTAGAAGATAGATTTAGTATTAGTGGTTATGGTTTTCAGTTAAAAAATAATGGACCTCTAATTTCATGGAAAAGCAAAAAGCAAAGGGTTGTTGCATTGTCAACATGTGAAGCTGAATATATGGCATTAACTTACTGTATACAAGAAGCTAAATTTTTAAGACAATTGTTATTTGACATGCAGGGTTTTAACATAGAAAGTGTTATTGTAAATGTTGATAATCAAGGTGCTATTTCATTAGCTAAAAATCCTGTACATCACCAGAGGTCTAAACATATAGATATTAGGTATCATTTTATTAGGAATGAAATTCAAAATGGTATTGTAGATTTAAAGTATGTAAAGTTCTGAAGACAATGTATCTGATATATTTACTAAACCTGTATCAAAAGGTAGATTGTTAAAATTTGAAAACATTAGAGGTATACTTTAGATTATGAGGGGGTGTTAGAATTAATCTAAAGTATATGTACTATTGATACTGTATGAAAATACACTTTGTCATGATTTAGTAAAAGACTATGTTCTATGTAAACATTTCCATTATCATTCTGTCGATTGTCCTCGTTTATTGTACCACGAGCTATACTGTGTGTTAAACATGTAAATAAAGGCCTAGATTAGAAAGCTGTGTCTCTGTGTCCTGCCCTATATTTATATTTATATTTTCGCCATTATGAATAATATAACAACAGTATGTGTTTTAACTTTTTCGAAAAATAAAATTGCTAAAACAAATTTTTATCAAGGTATTGTATCGTTGCTACTTTGTAACTTTTTTTACATAATTTAAATTTTTTAAATGTTTGCTGATTTAAAATGTTACATTAATAGCATGTTGTATGCTTTTATCATGTAATAAAAGTATTTATTAAGGAAACAATATAGTCGATTGTCTGCCTGTCATGAGATTCAGGAAAACCAAAAAAACGCGAAAATTGCAAAGTATTGACAAGCAAAAATTTCTGTTGTTTTTAAAGCAGTTTATATATTTTTCATTGGAACTTATCAAGAATTAATCAGCTTTTCAGTCTCGTGCAACGTTAACAGAATAAGATTTTGAATACAACTTCCTACCGAATTTACAAGAAAGTCCGATAAAGGAAGTCTCATTTATTCTAACAATTATATATATATATATATATATATATATATATATATATATATATATATATATATATATATATATATATATATATATATATATATATATATATATATATATATATATATATATATATATATATATATATATATATATATATATATATATATATATATATATATATATATATAGTTTTTCTTTTTCCCTATTTTTTTTATACATTTGCTCATAGAAAAAATTTATTTATAACTTTTTATTCCACAATTTTAAAATTTCATTCTATATATATATATATATATATATATATATATATATATATATATATATATATATATATATATATATATATATATATATATATATATATATATATATATATATATATATATATATATATATATATATATATACCTCTCCTGGGAGGACTAACTACGGGTGTTGCGTAGTGGATGACCGTTTTATTCCATTTCCTCTACCTCCTATAATCTATATAGTATCAAACCCCATTTAGGTGACTGGCCTTCCTCTTGTAACAGTAACTGATTGCAAGAGGTTTCTCTGGCTCGTCTACGTATCGGCCACACGTCCCTCACTCATAGTTACTTCATCACAGGACCCTCCTCCGAAATAGTTTTTGCAGCCGTGATATTGTTTTTCAGTTCACTACATTTTCCTTCAATGTCCCATTTTCTGGATACTGAGTTGACAAGGTTTTCCTTTCTTTAACTGTTCGTTCAGATCAAGAACTGGCATATATATATTCTGGAAAATTCCTCTATGTTCGCACGTTATGCTTTGTTCATCTTTTATCGATCGATATTTTAATTTTGATAAATGATATTTTACCCCATTTTTCGCCTATATATTTCGATATTTTTTTTTTTTTTTTTTTTTTTTTACCAGTAATAGCTACTTTCTAACGCTAGGGAGACCTTATACTCAATACGAGTATATATATATATATATATATATATATATATATATATATATATATATATATATATATATATATATATATATATATATATATATATATATTTTTTATTTATTTATTTATTTATATTTTTTTTTTTTTTTTTTTTTTTATTATATATATATATATATATATATATATATATATATATATATATATATATATATATATATATATATATATATATATATATATATATATATATATATATATATATATATATATATATATATATATATATATATATATATATATATATATATATATATATATATATATATATATATATATATATATATATAACACTAATTCAGGATTAATAGTAAATATTTTGAGAGGTGATAGAATTATAAGTATTAAGAGTAAAAAATTGTAGTTAACATTTATCTAATCCTCAATAGTGAATGGCATACGGTGATTTAAAACAGTTTTACAATATATCGATGACAGAGCCCTGATTTGCGTTGTATTGATAAATAATGTATTAATAAATAACATTCCGATATGTCAGAATTTTTTCCTACTTAATTATTTCATTAAAATAAAAAAATATTCAGAATTCTTACAAAATTATTTATAATAAACCACAAAAAAGCCGATTTCAACTTTTATGAAATTTTCCCCTAAACTTTTTATTTTACCCCTAAATATAGGGTAATCACCGAAACCGTTGTTTACGCTATTTACAACTCCATTCATAATTCTCCATTGTCTTCTTCCTCATAAAGGAAAGGGTTTTCTGACTACTTGCGGTAACTTATTATAGGGTAAACTTTGGTTCTTGCGAAATTAGAAAAAAAGTTTTATCATAATTTACAAAATTCAAGTTTTTAAATACTCTAAGCTTGAGGTAGAACTCATAGGTCTAAGGTAGAATCTACCATACCGCAATTGAATATGCAACCGCATCCGCATCGCGGATATATATATATATATATATATATATATATATATATATATATATATATATATATATATATATATATATATATATATATATATATATATATATATATATATATATATATATATATATATATATATATATATATATATATATAATATTTTTTTTTAAAATTCAATACATCTTTTTGTCAATCTATTTTCTAGCATTTGTTTCTATCTATTAAGGCACAAAGCCTACGTACATCTGCAAAAGGCAGCAAGGTTTTGTATTAAAGTAAATGACAAAAATAGTGGACAATCTAAACACAAATATGGCAATCTGATATTCAAGTAATTTACAGAAGTAAAAGAAAGCTTTCGTAATAAAAATATAAGTTTTTAACTTTTTAAAAGTTTTTCTTAACTTTGTTATTTATTAAGAAATCTGCTTAAATATGGTATTTGCAATGTATTTTAGCATGTTTTGTCTATATTTTCAATATAGTGAAAATATGAACTCATGGTCATGAGCTAAACTATTATCAAGAATTTTAAGTTTGAACTCAGACAAGATAAATTTAATTTATTACTTTGAATATTTGGGAATAGTCATTCAAAACCACACCAGTTCTAAGCTTGTTCATATCAAAAAATATATATATACAGAGAAATGTGTTCTAATTTAAGAAAAGTGTATTAAAAGCTGGAGGTAAAATATTTAAATATATACCAGTTTAATGTACCATATTAAAAAATATACTTATTGCTTAGAAAAGTTATGCAATAATTCTGATTTCTTAGAGATGATATGTGGTCAGTAGATATATATTTGTTTTGTAATTTTTACAATTTGACTGTAAAATAGAAATTGTATGTAAGTAGTATGTAAATAGGGAATCTCCTGAGCATAAAATGAAAAGAAATTAAGACAAATATTTTTGATCCATTATGTCATATGATGTACATTGATTCTTTAATTATGTACAATACCTTCTAAACCACACTGATGTTATTAGTGATACAAATTGTTTATCAGCCTTTTATGGGGAACTTTTTGCTAAAAACTAAATATACAATATCAGTAGACTTTCCTTTATCTACACATTCAATAATATTCTCCACCTTTTCAAAATATTCATCTGCATGACATGATTTACCTTTCCTAAAACCATATTGATGAATCATGCAGAATCTAAATACTTTTTTCTTCAAATGGCTTTTCAGTATTTTTTCTAGAGCTTTTATTACTAAGGTTAAACTAACTGGCTTATAATTTCCAAGATCATCCTTGCTACCTTATAAATAGGAACAATATAAGCAATTTTCCAGGATGTAAATTATCAAAGTATTAAATTTCTTGCATAAAACATATACAATTCTATTACTAGATCTTCCTTTAGGATTCTGCTGGGTATAGTATCATGACCTGTAGACAGTATAATCAATATGTTCAAGTAAATATTTAATCATATCAATCTCAGTATTAAGAAATCCAATATTTTTCTTTACTCTGCCACCTATTGTAACTTATCTAACATTTCATTCATTAACATTGTTTCAAAAAAAGTATCAAAAATTTTAAGAAATTCTTCATCAGAGCTAACCACTTTTAATTTTCTTAAATGAACCAATCTGTATTATTATTAAATAAAAAAAAAAAATGGAAATTCCTTTTAGATACTTACAAAATAGGCTTTTTCAAATATAAGTTTAAGGGATCATTTTTATTACTTGTGCTGAAGAGAATAAGTTCCCAAAAGTTTGTCCCACATTTTATCACCATGTATTTCTTTATATATATATATATATATATATATATATATATATATATATATATATATATATATATATATATATATATATATATATATATATATATATATATATATATATATATATATATATAATTATTTTTTTTTTTTCACAGATGTCTGATAGCAGTAGTATAAAAAGTATTAGACTTCCAGAAGTATATTTAAGTCCTTCAAAAAAGTTTCAAAAGGAATTAAATGAGGCAAACATATGGGAAGATGTAAGCACATTGTGTTCAGAACACAGAGGATCTGTAGATTCCAATGTAAACTCTCTTTATGATAATGGAAACAACTCCAATGTTGCTTTGACCTCTGATGAAAAAATTGTTCATGTCATAAAAGGAGGGAGAGGTGAAACACCAGGTTCTGATTCTCCTCGTAGAATAGGCGTTTTGGTTAATTTGAAAAATACTCATTCTAAAACCTCAAAAATGCATAATAAAATTCACAAATCTAATAATACTGAAAAATGTAATATTTTAAGAAATAAAATGTATAAATCTGCACATAGTTCAAAAAGAAGTCCAATAGATGGTGCTCATGGCAGTGAAAGAAGTGGGCTTTCCTTTTTCATCAAATATCTTAATTTTAGAGAATTCAAAAATAACAAGATCATTAGAGAGGAAATCTCCTACTGGCAACAGTAATGAAAACTTTTTAAGTAACCCAACATTGGGACTGGAAGATGATGAAGATATTGTTTCAGTTAATAGACCAGTTTCAAAATTGGTAAGACCTCCTGCTCTTGGGCAGAGTGAAGACATGTTACAAATGAGAATTTTTGCAGGTATTAGAAAGGATCTTGGTTCCACAGATGGAGAAGACTCAAGTAGTGAAAGTGTTAAGCATCAAATTGTTCAAGATCAGGTTAGAACTATATTGGAAGGTTGTTCTCTTGGAAGTCAGTCAGAAAATACTGATAGTACCACAACAGTTTTAGATATGAAGAGAGAACCAATCCAAGGTTGTGAAGATCAAAAGAGTTCAAATTTAAATAATATAATCAAACCAAATTTCATTGTTGGTGGAGCAATATCGCCACGAATAGCAACAGAACAAAAACTATGTTTATTAGAATATAAAAAACCAGAAATTTTGAATGATCAACAACAAGATTCTTTAAATTCCATAATATCAGCAGAATCCACATATCATCCAGAATCTTCCGAACATTTTACTTCTCCTTCTGGGATATCAGTTTCAAGTTTTGCATCAAGTAAAAAATTAGAATGGGACTCCAGTGCTGATGTTGGATATGGTAATAAATTAGAGAATCAGCTTTATCTAGCTTCATCCTTAAGTACTTTAGAAAGAATTGCTATTGAAAACTATGCTTCAGTTTTAAGAACTGAACCTGAAGGTAAAGGAACATCTCAGTTAAAAGTAAAAGGAAATAAGAAATTTGGAAATAATATTAAGGAGAAGTCGAATGTTAGTAAAACAAAAGAAGTTCAGTTGTTTCAAAAACCAAGTTCTGTGAGAAATGTATCTTTATTAAATTCCAAAAGATCAAATAAACATATTCAATATGGAGCTCCAAGTGAACAGAGACTAACAACATCTAGTGATGAGGAAGTGTTAAATATTAACAGAAATGCCCAAACTTTGTCAGCAAATATAAGTAAGAGATACTTGTTGAATACTAAAAGTAAAAACTCACGTTATTTTAATGATAATCAAAATAATAACAGCCCTTCAAAAAATTTTCCATCTAGAGGCAAAACCCGTAGCCTTTCAAATATTCCTTGTACTTTAGATATTAATGATGCATGTCACGATGTAGAACTTACTGTTTCTAATAAGGAGGGAAGTATATCATGTCATTCTAATATGTCTGCAGCAAGTAGTTCAAATATATCAACAAATAGTAGTACTCTAGTAAACAGCAATTTATCATTACCAGTAGTGACACAAATTAAAAATGATTTTTCAGTAACACCCAAAGGAAATTTTCCTGAAAAACAGCCAAATGGAGAAAAACTCTCATTTGAAAGTGCATTTTGTGTGAAAAGTACTTCAAGAAAAGGTGAGGAAAATGAATCTAAGGAGAAAGCCATTAGTCAGTTTGTGGGTGCAAACCTTTCAAATATTGATAATGAAAGAATAAGTTCCATTGCAAATCAGGAAAGTAACCTACGCCTTTACAATCCTGATTGGACTGATAAAGAAAATAATTCTGCTATAATTCTTCAAGATCTTGCTATGAAACTAAAGTATCATATGAATACCCTAATAGAAAGTGGGGCAGTTAAGAAATCAGATGATTATAACACTCTTCAAGGCTATGTAGAATTTGTATCACAACCAGTGACCAGTAGAGAAGATATTAAATTAAAACAAAGCATTGCAGATATAATTGTTAAGCTCTTTGGAAGTTTTGGTGAACATGTGGATCCAACAACTTTGGATTCTGAAGAAAGTTATCAGAGTCTCTCATCAGCTATGAACACAAGAAAATTAGTAATTGACCCTGAACAATGTATGCTATTATTATTATTATTATTATTATTATTATTATTATTATTATTATTATTATTATTATTATTATTATTATTATTATTTTAGGGAAGTAGTTTGGATCATGTTTCATATGTTGCATAGATTAGTTTTGTTCCAAAATGTTGTGTTTTATGTATATTTCTTCAATATTTTTTTTTTTTTCAGTATTAAAGTTGTGCGTGGGTTGTCAGTTTTTTAGTTTTAGTAATTATTATTAACATTTTTCTAATCAGTTTTTTAAGTTTTGAATGAAAGAGACCCAATAAAGATAGTTTTGTTTTAACTTTTAAGAATACTTATTATTGTATCTTTTTAGTTTAGGTTTCAGTTAAAACTACGTTCATGCATATATTGTAAAAAGTGTCTATTATGGAGATTGCATACACTAGGCTTGTTTGATGTGTTACCACATTTCTCATTTTTTACTAATACTTTGCCATTATTGCTTTTCTTGCTGAATAAAATAGGCTTTACTTTAAAGCTTTTGTCTGTATTCACGAAAGAGATATGATTGCATTTGGGGGAGTTTCTTGGTTCCATTTTGATTTCCCTCCAATAAGGCCTTGCCTGTGAGTGGTGATTCAAGGGTAAGAAATTAAAATAAAACATATGGGATTGTCTACAGATTTAAAGTGATAGAACAGTGTGTAAAGAGACTAGGGAAATTGATGTTTTATCTATTGTTTATTATTAAGTATGTTAAGAAAGTAAGTGTAAGTATATAAGCATTTCAGGCTAATTAGAAAAATACACTTTCACTAGATATATAAAAAGAGAGAAATGAAATGGGAGGTAAGTGAAATATATACAATATCATTTTTATGTTCATTGGGTTGATGTAGTAAAGGGGACGAATCATAGAGAAACAGAAATTAAACAAAATTCCAGTGAAATACTCATTTGGAGATGCTTTAGACCTGGAAGAAAAGTTGTAAGAGTTATAAATATACTGGTATGAAAATTTTTGTATGTATGCTATGCAATTCAGGCTTGTATATGGAATATTTTCAGATATTAGTATTAATTTCTTTTTAATCAAGAATGTAACATTTTGTATATAAATGTTATCGATAGATTTACATAATCATTAAAAAATTGTTTGATATTCAAATTTCTCTCTTAGGTTGTGATGAGAAGATTCCAGAAGACAAACTCGAAAAAGAGGAATATTCATCTAGCGATAGCAATATAGGTTATGTGCCTTATAAACCTGCAACAGTATCAAAAACTTATTACATTGCTGAATTTGAAGGTAAAAAAGAACATCAAAAATTGGTTGAAATTTAAATATTTTTTATTTTTAATATTTGAAATTTCTTAAAATATTTATTAATTTTTAATATAATTACTCTTAATATTATAATTTTTTTTATACATAAATGTTTATTAACATAGTCATTGAAAAGACATAAATGATCAACAGAGGTATTGTCACAATAGGAAACTTGTGAGGACTATTCCATTTTTTATTAATGTAATGAAGATTTTATTTCAAACGTATTAACATGATGACTATACTTCTATAACCACAGATTGGAGTTCCAACGGGAAAATAAAGGAAGTTTCACATAATCCAGATCTTAAGAGTCATGGAAATATAGTTGAGCATGGTGAAGGCTCTCTCGAAAAACAAAATCACCAGTTGTTATCTAGTGACAAAGGTAATCTTAAATTTTTGTCTAGTTTGTAATCATATATATATATATATATATATATATATATATATATATATATATATATATATATATATATATATATATATATATATATATATATATATATATATATATATATATATATATATATATATATATATATATATATATATATATAACAACACATTTGCATCCCCCACACCCTGTTACTCCCAAATTCTCACCACTCTACCTACCCTTTCCATCATTCTCACTACTTTGTCAATAAATAAATTAAACATCCCTGGGGACATTACTACACAACCTTGCCCCAATTCATTATTCACATAAAAAACTCTGTCTCCATTGTATTTACTCTTACACACGCTCTACTTTTCTTATAAAATGTTCTAATACCTTCCAATACCTTCTCCTCAATTTGATAGTTTTGCAAAACTCCTGTTCCACCCTATAAAGCTTTTTCTAGATCCATAAAACACATAAACACATCCTTCCTTTTATCTCTAATTTTCTCTTCAATCATTCTTAAAGTGAAAACCTGATCCATACACCCCCTTCCTTCTCTAAGCCACCACGTTCCTCACCTATCAACCCATCAATCCCTATCCCTCCCAATAAAATTCTTCCATACACTTTTCTCACTACACTATCTCCTATCACCCTTTCCTTTATACAGAGGGACCACACACGAATCTTGCCAATCTTCAGGCACTTTTCTCATTACCCAACATAAATTAAACAATTTTGCCAGCCATTCTACCACACTCCCCTCCCCCCTCTTCCTTCAACATTTCTATTTATCCCATCTAAACCCACTGATTTGCACCTCTTCACTTTCCTCAATGCTTTACCTATTTCTTTACCGAAATATCCCCCTCATCTTCTCCAACCATCTCTCCCCTTTCCCTCTTCACCACCTCAGCCTCCCTCCTCACCTCCCTCACATACAGCAACCTACTATAGTATTCCATCCATCTATGACTTTCATTAAAAATTAACCATTTTCATCTATCTCCACTACTTTCATCTACAAGACACCCTTTCGTCTATTCTCTTTAGAATTCCAACTCGTCATATATATATATATATATATATATATATATATATATATATATATATATATATATATATATATATATATATATATATATATATATATATATATATATATATATATATATATATATATATATATACCTTTTTTTTTTTTTTTACCTTCTCACCCCCTGACCACCCCATGTTGAGGCGGCCACACTTCGCTAATGAAGCTTCCTGCCGCAGTCGGTCTCGTCCAGAGATCCTTCAAAGAAGTGATGCCCCAGAAGATTTTGGGGCGAGAGTTGGAAGGACAGCGTAATAGAAAGTGTTTCACGGTCTCCGGGGCCAATCCGCATCTAGTACAGGTGGGAGATGCTGCCTGGTTTATTTTGAATTTGTGTTTGTAATGTTGTAGGTTTGGGTGGTGCCCGCATCTCAATCTTGCAAGTGAGGTTTGTAAGTGTCTTGGGAGGTTGTTGAAGTCGGGGTTTATTTCAGGGGGGGGTTCGTTTAGTGTGTTGTTATATATATATATATATATATATATATATATATATATATATATATATATATATATATATATATATATATATATATATATATATATATATATATATATATATATATATATATATATATATATATATATATATATATTGTCTTTCTGAAGTTTTCAATTTTGCGGGCTTAAATGGAGTATTTGTAAATATGTTAATCCTTCAGATTTTCTCTCCCACTTCTAATATAACTTCTATAAGCAACATTTTCCTAGTGATTTTCTTTTCTTTCTATCGTCCATTTAATCCTCTGTACTTTCCCCGTACTTTGTTAAATTATTTTTTGCACAAAGTTTGCATAAACCTTCCTTTTTTGGTATGCATCCTTCACTCTGTAACCAATTTTGATTTTCAAATCCGATCACTCTACAGTAGATATTGAGGATGGCCACTATTCATCTTTTAGATCTATTAATAGTGGTGATGCTCAAGATTCTGTTTTATCTCCCACAATTTATCTGCAGGTCATCAGTGACGTATATGTCACTGTACCACCTATCCACACTTATGTTGATGACTAGTGTTGTCGCCATGTATGTGAGATCATACTTTTTAAACTCCTTTTACTTTTATGTTATAAAATATATAATTAAAAAGTCTTAAGCAGTTTTGTTAAATTTCACAGTGTATGTTTTTTTCTATTATTGATCCTCATTAATAAATTTGTCTGAACCTTGATGATAAAGTCTCGGTAGATTCAGAGATGGGATTAATAGTTGACTTTTACTGTCAGAAAATGAAGATATTTTTGTAAAAAAATATATTTAATTAATCTTTCATTAGATGAAGAAAATGAGTACCTTGAAAGACCCCTTAAGGGAAGTGAAAAAGTACTTTTGCCATCATCATCATCTAACAAAGCCATTTATCAAGATTACCATGGCACTTACCACGTTGCTCATCAACCTCCTGGCTATAGCAGTAATGAGATGGACAGCCAACATAGTGATTCTACATCTGAAAATGAAGCAACGAAGAACCAAAATTGCCAACCTATTGAGGCTAATTTTAATTTACAAGGTATTTATTAAATATTAGTGTACACCTATAAAAAGAAGTTGCAGTTCGCTTTTATATTTTTTATGAGAGTTTCTATTTTGGAAAGGTAATTTTTTTACCACTAAATTATGTTTAAACTTTTTTTGTAGGTTTTAACTTTTTGTTAATAAATTTAGTAAGCATTTTTTTTTTCTTGAGTTAAAATATACTGCAAAGATATCAGAAAGTTAAAAAAGATTTGCCTCTAGTTTCTCTACTATTCATGTAATAAGTATGTGAAATTTATTTATTTTTATATAAATAATATAGGCATGACAAGCACTGGATCTGAAAGTGCTTATGAAACTATAAGAGAGAGACATCGTAATGTGGGTGAGACACTTGCCTCAAGTTTTGAATTTTATTCCACATCTCCTCGTGATGCTAGAATATTAGGTTATATTTCTGGACATAGTACTGAAAGGAGTAAGGTAAGAAGAGTTTAGATATAAACCTAATAATGAATATATATATATATATATATATATATATATATATATATATATATATATATATATATATATATATATATATATATATATATATATATATATATATATATATATATATATATATATATATATATATATATATATATATTATATAATTTCATTGCACCTCTAGTGGGCAAAGGCCAGAGGCCTACTAAAATTTCCACCAGAGTTAAGGAAAAAGTCAAATTTGGTCGAGTTAAAGACCGACATCTCCCGATTAGGGACCGACCGGGGTTTGAAATTTGCTGGACCGGGACCGGGACTCTGGTCAGTGTTGCCTAAAATTTGTAGAGGTCAAAAAGTACTGAAATTTTAGGTTATTAAAATTAAATATAATTTTAATTGAAATTTATTTAATTATAATTTAGAAGTAGTATCAACCAACATTCACTTAAATTTAATGATTATATGCATTTTTTCAGAAAATTACAGATTTTGTAATAATAAAATGAAAATGAAAAAATTAACATCAACGTTGAACCTATTGCCTTCTGGAAGTCAGATAATGATCTCTCCACACTAGCAACACTAGCAAGAGTATATTTGTGTCCACCAGCAAGCTCCAGCTCAAGCGCCAGTGAAAGATAGAATTCAAAGTAGGGAAATCAATTCAAAAAAGATAGAATCAAACTATTGCCAAAGAATGTAGAAATGCTATTGTTAAGGAATAATGGAATTGAAATCTTAATTTTCTTATATTTTGCTTTGATTTAATCCACCATTAATAAGTATAATTTGCAGTTAACCCCCGCAGGTTAACCCCGGTTTTCCCTGATTTTTAGCCAGACCCCGGTCCATTCATAGACCCGATACACGGTCGTTTGAAGGTAAGTCATAGGAATTTGTGAAAACAGATAAAGAGAGTGTGTTTCAGACTCTACCAGTAGAGTATTTGTAAGATTGAGCAAAGCGGTTAAGTCTGGTGTCAGAAAGTTTGACAGAAAAAGGATGAGACTGTGTAGAATGTCTTGTCTTCTCATTGGAATAGGTATGCGATAGGAGAGTTCAGAAGAGCAGTGTCAATTGTATTAGCGATAGTATCGAGAGAGTGACGCAACAATTCGATGAGCAGAAAGAAACAGGAAAGAATTAGTGAGAGCAGAAGAGTCGATAATACGAAAAGCCCTTGACTCCTCCTTTTTAAGGAGAGCTGTGTGAGCGGAACCACTCCAGATGTGTGATTCGTACTCCATACAGTGCTGAACAACACTTCTATTAAGAGCAAGTAACTGGGGTGAAGTGAAGAAATTACAAAGGTTCCTCAAAAACACCCAACAACTTATAAGCTTGTTTAGAAAGAGAAGGACTTAATATGATCTTTCCAAGAAAGATAACGAGGAAAAGAATCATCGAGAATATTAAGGAGAGAGGAGGTTTGAATAATGTGTTTCCTTGTGTCTATTAACTGCTGTTCGGAAGGGTTTTTCAAATTGAAAGTAGTAATTAAGAGTGGAGTTATCGGCATAAGAGTGGATAGAAGATGAAATAACAGAGAAGTCATTAATAAAAAGTAGAAAAGTGTTGGGGTAGGACAGATCCTTGAGGAACACCACTATTAATAGATTTAAAGGAAGGAACTGTGGCCGTCTACAACAGCTGCTATTGAACGACCGGAAAGAAAATTGGAGAGAAGGATAGATTCCGAAAGAGGAAAGTTTAGAAATCAAGGCTTTGTGCCAGACTTTATCGGAAGCTTTCGACATGTCCAACAAGACAGCAAAAACAGCAAGAAATGTCGAATAGCGGAGGACTATGAATCAGGAGAAGGGAAAGATCACCAGTAGAGCGTTTCTTACAAAAGCCACTTTGGCGATCTTTTATGAGATTAGAAGAATTGAGAAGTTTCCAAATCTTCGTGTTAAAGATATATTCAAAAATTTTAGAAAGAACTTTATATATAGGAATGTAAACATCCACATCCGCTTACCTCCACTTTTGCAGCATCCTCGTATCACAAAGGGTGTATAGTCTGCACATAAATTTTTTGTGGATATTGGCAACTCCAGGCTTCTTCGCTGTGGTTCCTCCTACTTTCCAGCCACCTCTGTTTTGTGGAACTTTCTCCCATCTTGTGTGTTTCCTGCTGAATTTAATCTCAATTACTTTAAAGCATACGTCTTTGCT
This sequence comes from Armadillidium nasatum, assembly GCA_009176605.1. Taxonomy (NCBI): domain Eukaryota; kingdom Metazoa; phylum Arthropoda; class Malacostraca; order Isopoda; family Armadillidiidae; genus Armadillidium; species Armadillidium nasatum. The sequence goes on along the minus strand of SEYY01022141.1, from coordinate 10,723 downwards.
CACCTAAGAAACTTGCGATAAGTGGGACTTGTAGGGTTTTTTATTCTTTTATTCTAACACTCCCTCCTCGAATAGCGATTTGCCCGTGAGCAGTGGTGATATATATATATATATATATATATATATATATATATATATATATATATATATATATATATAATATATATATATATATATATATATATATATATATATATAATATATATATATATATATATATATATTAGAATACTGAAAATAGTCATAAAGTGGATAGAATTACTTCTGACGAAAACTCGAAATGTTTGATTGTTGATAGTGAAGTAGGTTCATTTAAATCATCAGAGAGAGGAAATGAAAATAGTTCTACTTTGAGCTCATCTGACAAAGGAAAGTTAATTAGGAAGTCTAATAAAAAATCCACAAAGCGAAATGCTACTCCCAGAAAAAGACGAATAAATACTCATCAAGGTTAGTAGTTTTATTTTTTTTTTTTGTGTTTGTACAAAATCGTAAATTGAAGTAGAATATTATATTTTCCAGTTGGGTTTGATATAGGAGTCTGAAAACTTTAGTTTCCAAACCCTTATAAGGAAATTCATAGTTAGATATATTTCAAGAATTATGAGCTTTAGACATTTAAGTCTCAGTAGTCAGTTTATGATCCAAGATGTATGAATAGAATCATAAATTATTAAGCTTTTTTGGAAATGTGCTAAAAATTTGAATATGTTTTGTAAAGTGTTAAAATTTAAATTTCACCAGTTTTTGCTATCAATTTTATATTTTGGTGTGCTGAAAGCTATTATTATTATTATTATTATTATTATTATTATTATATTAATAATAATAATAATAATAATAATAATAATAATAATAATAATAATAATAATAATATAAAGTGACCCTGACATTTTGAAATAAAAATTTATTACAATGAAAATGTTTTTCAACGATTTCTGTATCAGATTTTCTTACAAATAATCTAACTATTATGAGTTTGTACATACTGCTTCTGCCACTACCAACTAGTACTACTACTACTACTACTATTATTAATAATAATAATAATAATAATAATAAATAATAATAATAATAATAATAATATATTAATAATATATAATAAATTTATTCTACAATATCAGAATCAGATGCGGGCTCTAGCAGTTGCTCAGTGATACAAGTACCAAGACAAAAATATGTTCAACGGATTCGGAAATATATTCACACTTTAGAAAAACTAGAGAGGTAAAACATGTCGTCGTTATCAAAGCTCTTTCTCTTTCGAAGCTTCATTGCTATTATATATATATATATATATATATATATATATATATATATATATATATATATATATATATATATATATATATATATATATATATATATATATATATATATATATATATATATATATATATATATATATATATATATATTATTATTATTATTATTATTATTATTATTATTATATTATTATTATTATTATTATTATTATTATTATTATTATTATTATTATTATTATTTTTATTATTGCCTCCCCTTGCGTCTTTACTTGAATTGGTTTTAATAATGTCAGAGTTGTTAGATGATTGATAAGTTATTCAATTTATGTATTTGTCAACATTTGTGAATGAGTTTGGTATTATTTATGGTATTTATGGTTGAAAACCAATAACTATATTTTTAACAACTGATTTTAAGAATTAAGTAAACATAGTTTGTTGAGTTTAAATTTGAAGTTTAGATCTAATGACCAATATATCGTTTATGTTGATTTATTCCTAAATTATATTAATTCATTTTTAAGAAATTTAATGCCATCAAGTGAGAGTCTTGCTGCGTATGAAAGCAATCTTAGTTTCGCGTCATCTTCAAAAAGGTTTTTGGGAAAAGGAAAAATGAAGAATTTCAGTTCTGAATCAGCAACAACTAATTGTGAAAGTAACTCATGTTATTTTTATTATTATTATTTATTTATTATTATTTATTATTATTATTATTATTATTATTATTATTATTATTATTATTATTATTATTATTATTATTATTTATTTATTTAAATAAAATAAATAATTCAAATTTTATTATTTAATTATTTATATCATTATATATATATATATTATATATATATATATATATAATATATATATATATATATATATATATATATATATATATATTATATATATATATATATATATATATATATATATATATAAAAGGTTCCATCTCAAATCGGTATGTGTCAAGTGAATTTGTTGACTCTCCTCATTCTTCAAGAAGTGTTGAAGATACGTTTATAGAACACCGGAGTTCTTCAAACCAAGAAGATAAAAGTCAAGATATACCCTCATTAAAGATTCATTCGAAAAATCGAGAAAAAAGATTACCAGAAGATAAAAGGATTTCATGATGCCAACAGGAACATCCTAGTCGAAGACTTGGGACATATATCAGATTTCAGAAAATTGATGGCTTCAAAAGATGTGGAAGGTGAAATAAGACCTTATAGATATCTTCTTAAAGACAAGCAAGATCGTGAAGTTGTGTCTAACACTTATGATGATGACGACTTTGTTGATAAAGGCAAAAATATTGACAGACTCCAGGAGAAGCAAGTGTCACCAACATCATCTGAAGCAGAATTAAAGGATTTTAATATAACTATTGGACAACATAAAAAGGAAGCTTCTAACTCTTCTGACACATTTAGTAATAATATAAATAAAATCATTTTGGAAACTCATTCTTTCATCAACCAACTTAGAAGGGCGGTCCTCAGAACTAACAAACGGTGGCTGAGAATGAGTTTCCAAAATGATTTTATTTATATTATTACTAAATGTGTCAGAAGAGTTAGAAGCTTCCTTTTTATGTTGTCCAATAGTTATATTAAAATCCTTTAATTCTGCTTCAGATGATGTTGGTGACACTTGCTTCTTCTCCTGGAGTCTGTCAATATTTTTGCCTTTATCAACAAAGTCGTCATCATCATAAGTGTTAGACACAACTTCACGATTTTGCTTGTCTTTAAGAAGATATCTATAAGGTCTTATTTCACCTTCCACATCTTTTGAAGCCATCAATTTTCTGAAATCTGATATATGTCCCAAGTCTTCGACTAGGATGTTCCTGTTGGCATCATGAAATCCTTTATCTTCTGGTAATCTTTTTTCTCGATTTTTCGAATGAATCTTTAATGAGGGTATATCTTGACTTTTATCTTCTTGGTTTGAAGAACTCCGGTGTTCTATAAACGTATCTTCAACACTTCTTGAAGAATGAGGAGAGTCAACAAATTCACTTGACACATACCGATTTGAGATGGAACCTTATATATATATATATATATATATATATATATATATATATATATATATATATATATATATATATATAATATATATATATATATATATATATATATATATATATAATATATATATATATATATATATATATATAAATGATACTTATATTTAAAAATAACCAGAGATGATGATGATGATGATGATGATGATGATGAACAATAATAATAATAATAATAATAATAATAATAATAATAATAATAAATAATAATAATAAATAATAATAATAATAATAAGAGATAAAATACATGAGTTACTTTCACAATTAGTTGTTGCTGATTCAGAACTGAAATTCTTCATTTTTCCTTTTCCCAAAAACCTTTTTGAAGATGACGCGAAACTAAGATTGCTTTCATACGCAGCAAGACTCTCACTTGATGGCATTAAATTTCTTAAAAATGAATTAATATAATTTAGGAATAAATCAACATAAACGATATATTGGTCATTAGATCTAAACTTCAAATTTAAACTCAACAAACTATGTTTACTTAATTCTTAAAATCAGTTGTTAAAAATATAGTTATTGGTTTTCAACCATAAATACCATAAATAATACCAAACTCATTCACAAATGTTGACAAATACATAAATTGAATAACTTATCAATCATCGAACAACTCTGACATTATTAAAACCAATTCAAGTAAAGACGCAAGGGGAGGCATAATAATAATAATAATAATAATAATAATATAATAATATATAATATATAATATATAATATATATATAATATATATATATATATATATATATAATATATATATATATATATATATATATATATATATTATATATATATATATATATATATATATATATATATATATATATATATATATATATATATATATATATATATATATATATATATATATATATATATATATATAAGCAATGAAGCTTCGAAAGAGAAAGAGCTTTGATAACGACGACATGTTTTACCTCTCTAGTTTTTCTAAAGTGTGAATATATTTCCGAATCCGTTGAACATATTTTTGTCTTGGTACTTGTATCACTGAGCAACTGCTAGAGCCCGCATCTGATTCTGATATTGTAGAATAAATTTATTATTATTATTAATATTATTATTATTATTATTATTATTATTATTATTATTATTATTATTATTATTAATAATAGTAGTAGTAGTAGTACTAGTTGTAGTGGCAGAAGCAGTATGTACAAACTCATAATAGTTAGATTATTTGTAAGAAAATCTGATACAGAAATCGTTGAAAAACATTTTCATTGTAATAAATTTTTATTTCAAAATGTCAGGGTCACTTTATTATTATTATTATTATTATTATTATTATTATTATTATTATTATTATTATTATTATTAATTATTAATAATAATAATAATAATAATAATAATAATAATAATAGCTTTCAGCACACCAAAATATAAAATTGATAGCAAAAACTGGTGAAATTTAAATTTTAACACTTTACAAAACATATTCAAATTTTTAGCACATTTCCAAAAAAGCTTAATAATTTATGATTCTATTCATACATCTTGGATCATAAACTGACTACTGAGACTTAAATGTCTAAAAGCTCATAATTCTTGAAATATATCTAACTATGAATTTCCTTATAATGGTTTGGAAACTAAAGTTTTCAGACTCCTATATCAAACCCAACTGGAAAATATAATATTCTACTTCAATTTACGATTTTGTACAAACACAAACAAAAAAAAATAAAACTACTAACCATGGTGAGTATTTATTCGTCTTTTTCTGGGAGTAGCATTTCGCCTTGTGGATTTTTTATTAGACTTCCTAATTAACTTTCCTTTGTCAGATGAGCTCAAAGTAGAACTATTTTCATTTCCTCTCTCTGATGATTTAAATGAACCTACTTCACTATCAACAATCAAACATTTCGAGTTTTCGTCAGAAGTAATTCTATCCACTTTATGACTATTTTCAGTATTCTAATATATATATATATATATATATATATATATATATAATATATATATATATATATATATATATATATATATATTATATATATATATTATATATATTATATATATATATATATATATATATATATATATCACCACTGCTCACGGGCAAATCGCTATTCGAGGAGGGAGTGTTAGAATAAAAGAATAAAAAACCCTACAAGTCCCACTTATCGCAAGTTTCTTAGGTGAGCAAAGACGTGGGCTTTAAAGTAATTGAGATTAAATTCAGCAGGAAACACACAAGATGGGAGAGAAGTTCCACAAAATAGAGGTGGCTGGAAAGTAGGAGGCACCACATCGAAGAAGCCTGGAGTTGCCATTGTCCACAAAAAATTTATGTGCAGACTATACACCCTTTGTGATACGAGGATGCTGCAAAAGTGGAGGTAAGCGGATGTGGATGTTTACATTCCTATATATAAAGTTCTTTCTAAAGTTTTTGAATATATCTTTAACACGAAGATTTGGAAACTTCTCAATTCTTCTAATCTCATTAAAGATCGCCAAAGTGGCTTTTGTAAGAAACGCTCTACTGGTGATCTTTCCCTTCTCCTGATTCATAGTCCTCCGCTATTCGACATTTCTTGGTGTTTTTGCTGTCTTGTTGGACATATCGAAAGCTTCCGATAAAGTCTGGCACAAAGCCTTGATTTCTAAACTTTCCTCTTTCGGAATCTATCCTTCTCTCCGATTTTCTTTCCGGTCGTTCAATAGCAGCTGTTGTAGACGGCCACAGTTCCTCCTTTAATTCTATTAATAGTGGTGTTCCTCAAGGATTCTGTCCTACCCCCAACACTTTTCTACTTTTTATTAATGACTTCTCTGTTATTTCATCTTCTATCCACTCTTATGCCGATAACTCCACTCTTAATTACTACTTTCAATTTGCAGCACTCTTCCGACAAGTTAATAGACAAGGAGAGTGGCTTGGAGCAAATCTGATGTATCGTATTTCAAATTAGGACAGAAAACATGGTCGTTTCAAAAAACTCAGTTCCTCCATCTCTCATCTCTCTACAACATTCCACACACTGAAATTTTTCTCGAAAACACATTATTCAAACCTTCTTCTCTCCTTAATATTCTCGATGATTCTTTTCCTCGTTATCTTTCTTGGAAAGATCATATTAAGTCCTTCTCTTTCTAAACAAGCTTATAAGTTGTTGGGTGTTTTGAGGAACTTTTGTAATTTTTTCACTTCATCCCAGTTACTTGCTCTTAATAGAAGTGTTGTTCAGCACTGTATGGAGTACGAATCACACATCTGGAGTGGTTCCGCTCACACAGCTCTCCTTAAAAAGGAGGAGTCAAGGGCTTTTCGTATTATCGACTCTTCTGCTCTCACTAATTCTTTCCTGTTTCTTTCTGCTCATCGAATTGTTGCGTCACACTCTCGATACTATCGCTAATACAATTGACACTGCTCTTCTGAACTCTCCTATCGCATACCTATCCTCCATTGAGAAGGGCTTGTGCGACAGACATTCTACACAGTCTCATCCTTTTTCTGTACAACTTTCTAACCACAGACTTAACCGCTTTGCTCAATCTTACAAATACTCTACTGGTAGAGTCTGAAACACACTCTCTTTATCTGTTTTCACAACTTCCTATGACTTACCTTCAAACGACCTGTATCGGGTCTATGAATGGACCGGGGTCTGGCTAATAATCAGGGAAAACCGGGGTTTACCTGCGGGGTTAACTGCAAATTATACTTATTAATATTGGATTAAATCAAGCAAAATATAAGAAAATTAAGGTTTCAATTCCATTATTCCTTAACAATAGCATTTATACATTATTTGGCAATAGTTTGATTCTATCTTTTTGAATTGATTTCCCTACTTTGAATTCTATTTCACTGGCGCTTGAGCTGGAGCTTGCTGGTGGACACAAATATACTCTTGCTAGTGTTGCTAGTGTGGAGAGATCATTATCTGACTTCCAGAAGGCAATAGGTTCAACGTTGATGTTAATTTTTTTCATTTTCATTTTATTATACAAAATCTGTAATTTTCTGAAAAAATGCATATAATCATTAAATTAAGTGAATGTTGGTGATACTACTTCTAAATTATAATTAAATAAATCTCAATTAAAATTATATTTAATTTTAATAACCTAAAATTTCAGTACTTTTGACCTCAACAAATTTTAGGCAACCCTGGCCAGAGCCCCGGTCCCGGTCCAGCAAATTTCAAACCCCGGTCGGTCCCTAATCGGGACATGTCGGTCTTTAACTCGACCAAATTTGACTTTTTCCTTAACTCTGGTGGAAATTTTAGTAGGCCTCTGGCCTTTGCCCACTAGAGGTGCAATGAAATTAATATATATATATATATATATATATATATATATATATATATATATATATATATATATATATATATATATATATATATATATATATATATATATATATATATATATATATATATATATATATATATATATATATATATATAATTTCATTATTAGGTTTATATCTAAACTCTTCTTACCTTACTCCTTTCAGTACTATGTCCAGAAATATAACCTAATATTCTAGCATCACGAGGAGATGTGGAATAAAATTCAAAACTTGAGGCAAGTGTCTCACCCACATTACGATGTCTCTCTCTTATAGTTTCATAAGCACTTTCAGATCCAGTGCTTGTCATGCCTATATATTTATATAAAAAATAAATAAATTTCACATACTTATTACATGAATAGTATAGAAACTAGAGGCAAATCTTTTTTAACTTTCTGATATCTTTGCAGCATATTTTAACTCAAGAAAAAAAAATGCTTACTAATTTATTAACGAAAAGTTAAAACCTACAAAAAAGTTTAAACATAATTTAGTGGTAAAAAATTACCTTTCCAAAATAGAAGCTCTC
>SEYY01022140.1:87500-92500 GCA_009176605.1 Armadillidium nasatum | reverse complement strand
ACTTCTCTTTCTTTTGAACAATTTGGAAATTTGGCCAATGATCTCTATTTCTTATGTTTTTGCTCAGACTGCCCCAGGTTCTACTACATCTAGGTATCTATTTTGTATCTATGACTTCTCTCTCTCTTCTGTTATCTTTTCCAGAAGGCTTACGATCTTTTAAATTTAAAACAAAACTCAAAAGTTTGCGCAACTTATTTGTGCTATGCTGACAAAATAAGTACATGCATGCGGGTGACCTAATAAAAAAATCTGCATCTTCTCCCCTTCTCTTGGTCTCCTTCATAGGCTTTTTACCATGTTCCGTCTCCTAATTCCTCTTTCAAAAAACTAATAGAGCGAGTCTTCGTTATAGCCATCGTTGACTCGCAGTTCAACATTAAAATAAAGATTTTTGGCTCTCCCACAAAGATGGTTTGACAATAGAGCTCTTAATAGTGTTTTACCTTACCACATGGTTTTTAGTCTTCTTCTGGTTCCCTCTGATGTTGTGTCCGTGGCAATGGTATATTCACCACTTGTCATGGTGAACTTATCACCTTTTTACCTTACCACTTTGCCATTTCTTCGGTTTGATATTTAGTGGATATTTGTGGTGGCAGATCCATCTTCTTCTTCTGCTAGGCATACATTATTCTGCTTTATTTTAATTATTGACTGTGGAAGAAATGTTATCTTGGACTCCATTACGAGTTTTGAAGCCCTTATTCGGGTACTGGGTGGCTCTGTCCCATCTTTAGTGAAAGTCAGCTTTGCTTGTTGCTTGTTGAACAATTTACCTGCAACGATTTCTTAACTATTCGGAAAGTGCCTAGGTTCCCTAAATAATTGCTCTAGATCGTTGAGTGGACCCGACATCCTCCTCTGATCTGTATAAAAGAAACTCAACCATTCAGTGTTTTGTACTACATTAAAATCCCATAGATAGAGATTCCTCAGTAATTAGATGAGAGAATGTAATAGTCTTGTGAGAAGTTGTGAGATATTAAAAAATGGAGAAACCCCATTTCCATTGGGAGAGCGGTAGTAGAAATATAAGATTTTTGCAGTAGTTTCAAGATAGTTTTTATGCTATAGAACATCGAATTTAGATTGGTGATTTTAAAGATGTAATAGGTCGTATTATGTTTACGTAGGCACTTACTCCTCACTTTAGATGAAAATTAAGGATAAGTTTTAGTTCGATATCAGGCCTGTAGCAAGAACAAACCAAAGAAGGTGAATAAACGATATAACATATATGTCATTATCCAAAATGTGATGGATTTTGAGTTTAATATATATTGTGAAAATGGTTCCAAATAATCTCCTCGCTACCATTTTTAGACTTTACATAAAAATTCTAATTTATAATCTTAAAAATTACCCCTGAACCCCCCTGACTACGATCCTTTTAGATATATTAAAAGAGTTAGAGAATGAAGTCATCTCGTTCTCAAACAGGAGCTAAAGGATAAAATGAAAGTTAGAGAGGTGGCATTTCAAATATTCGAAAATAACTCTTAAATCATTGACATCTGTAAAATCCGTCATTATAACAAACACGATGACTATAGGAAATAAAAACGATCTGTCCAGTAATAAAAACCTTCACTCAAAAACTAAAGAAAGTTGAACCTTTTATAAATGTTAGAATCTAAATGAAAAGTTGAAATGGACAGTAGCTAAAGACAAAATTAATACGTTACTTAAACGTAAGCCTCAAACAAAACTTTAGAGTTCAGCCTCTGTAAGTGAATCATAAAAACATAAGGCAAAATAGAGACAGTAAGAAGTCACAAGGGCCTTTCTAGACTGTCTCAATCCAACTAAAGAATATAATATGCTTATCCCAATACATGTAGAAAATATTAACCCAGAGTCTCAATATATGGAGTAAACAAGCAATGCCACAAGCTGCTCCCGAATTTGTCAACTCTTCGTTTCCCGAAGCAAAAGCTAACAATATTTCAGTCACAAATGCAAAAACTATGACTACAGCCATAGCTACGGAGACGATAAATAAATTTGTGGCTACGCTACTGCTCCATCATTTCAAAATTATGTGACATCGGCTCTAGTTTTATTTACACATGAAATTTTTAAATATGGTTGACAAAGTTTATAGTTTAATAAAATAGAATGTTCCATATTAGCTTCTTTATTTTCAATTATAATTACAAAATGAATAACTGATAAAATTAAAATTAATAAATAAATATAAAAAAATTAACTATCGTTCATATTATTGAAATAAAGTAATTTCAATTTAATAGCTTAGTTTTCCTATCTTTATATACATACAGGGTGTTACAAGACATCATAAAAAAAACTTGTAGGACCGATAGATCATATAGAGGTGAACATTTTTTGTTAAGGTACATATATCCCTCAACTTGTCGTCTCTGAGTTTTGCCCATGGGACATGGTTCTCACCACGCCACGTAACATAGTCCCGGTTTGTTGCTATTCTGCTTCGTGTGCGTACAGAAACTCTTACCGGTACATCTGCGTGGTACCGGATCCCATCTACAGGTGCTGATGATGGGAGAGAAGTATTGTAGCGTTTAAATACTCTCAGTACATAAGAGTCTACTAATAAACAAGACACATTTTTTACTTGCGTCCTGAAAATATTTTAATACTTCCAAATCTTCTTTATTGTGAGGAACTGTCAATGAACCTTCTAAGGATTTCTCCAGTGTCATTGAATCTTTTTTCCATCTCAACATTTGAAGATGCGATCTTTCTTACAGCTATTTACATGAAGGTTTCAAATTGTTCTTTTACTTCTTCTGTATGATCATATTTACCTCCAGTAGCTAAAGACACCTATCTCAATTTAAAATAGGGATGAAACACCGATGCCAAAATAGCATTCAAAATATCGGGATCCAAATGCAAATACTTCTGAAACTTACAATCTTGTTATATTTTACATCTGCCGCTTTGTCTAAAAGACTGAAGTCTGTCATTTATCCCTTCAAGACAACAAGAAGAAGGGTGTGACAATGTGGTAATTAATTATTATAGGTCACAGGAAGACTTAATATGCATGGTAGGACGAGCACACTACGCATCTACACTCATACACTTCTGAAACATTCCTAACCACTCCTATAACATGAAAGTAAGCACTTGCTGCCGTGAACATTAACTATCTCACAAGTTACCCACCTACCGTGATTTTAGTGATTTTGATGTAGTTTCAAAATCAAAATCAGTTAAAATTTTGTGATTTTAAATCAAAATCAAAATCAGTTCAAAATTTGTAATTTTAAAATCAAAATCAAACTCGTGATTTTGATTTTGAAAATCAAAATCGTGCCCATCTCTGGGCGGCGTAAGTTATCTGTCCATATGGAGAGTTCTGCTGTAATACAACCTACATGTGCGCCACCTTCAGTTTTGAAGCCCTTATTAACTCCTTTATTTTCAACTTATAATTGCAAAATGAATAACTGAAAAAAAATATATAAATAAAAAATATTTAATATTGTTAATTTTTTTATATAAATTTATTTCTTAGTTTTTGTTTATCTTTATATATTATATTACACACACACACACACAAACACACACATATATATATATATATATATATATATATATATATATATATATATATATATATATATATATATATATATATATATATATATATATATATATATATATATATATATATATATATATATATATATATATATATATATATATATATATATATATATATATATATATATATATATATATATATATATATATATATATATATATATATATATATATATATATATATATATATATATAGGGGAAGGACGTAGCGCCGTCAGAAGCGATGAAAGTATAACCCGCATAACCCGCGAAGTGATAGGATTTGGCTAGACCATTCCGTTTCATTCCGTTGCCCTTTGGTTCGTTCCTTTTCGCGTTTCACCTTCTCAGAGGATCTCTAGTGTACCTTCACCTCATACTGGAGTGTCTATGCTCCCACTACCTCTCCACCCCATTTCTTCACATGTTCCCACAAATTTACAAGCGCTTACTCTTACATTACCTTTATAAAACAAAAAATGGTGAAAATCAGAGCTGCCTCGGAGATGCTTCGAGGGGTGGCATCCAAAGAATGCCCCTCATCCACCCCTCACCCCATCATCACTTGTTAGTTGGCGGCCTCCGATGATGGGGATGGTGCCGCCATGACCCGGCGTCCGGCTTGCCCCGATGCAAGGTCTTCTTTTTTCATTAATTTCTGCAACATTCGCGGTCTTTTTTCTAATTTCCCCTTTGTCGAACACCATCTCTCTTCTTTTAAACCTCATCTCTTGTTTCTAACCAAAACTCAGGAACTTGTGTGTGCTGACAGCAAACCTTATCCTGTTTCCTCCTACTATCTCCATCCTCAATTTTCAGCTAAAGGAGGTTGTAGCGCAAATGTCCGCAATGATGTTATTGGCTCTCGTGTCTCTAATTTGGAGTCTCCTGAATTCTCTACTCCATGGCTTAAGCTCTCTTGCAATTCTAATACTAAATTTATTTGTTTTGTTTATTTATCTCCTAATTCTACTGACTATCCAAAATTCTTCGACTATTTAAACTCCAAAATAGAGCACATTCTGTCTTCTTCTCCTTTCTCCGAAATCATCGTTTTAGGTGATTTCAATGTTCACCACCTCCAAAGGCTTTCATCAAGTTCTCGTGATCCAGCCGGTGAACTCGCCTACAACTTTTTTATCCAGAACAACCTTGAGCAGTTGATACAACTCCCTACACGTATCCCTGACCGTCTTGGTGATGAACACAACATGCTTGATCTTTTCCTTACTTCTTTTCCTTCCCCTAACACTGTTAAACTCTTTCCTCCTCTGGGTTCATCCGATCACCTTCTTATCTATGTATCTTGTTCAGTCTCTTCAAGTCTTCCGCAAGAACGGGCCCCGCCTTCGGTGATGCTAACTGGTATGACTTGCGGTTGTACTTCTCTGATTTCCCATGGAATGATTATTACTTTCGTGGAA
>SEYY01022140.1:47500-80000 GCA_009176605.1 Armadillidium nasatum | reverse complement strand
GTATGATGATGATGTAACACTGTATGTGAATTATTTTGGTTGTGCACCCCCCCCCCACCTACTCGCACACAGTCACCCCCTGTTACTGTTTTTCTTAACATTTATAGGAAAATTAAAATCTTCATCAGTACTTACTAATTTTTTTTTAACTATGTATATACTATATATCAGGGGCGGTCACTAACCTTAACTTTGGGAGCTGCAAATTTATGAAGCGGTTACAAAAGATAAATAGTTTACAAAATACTCATTTTATTTTATAAAAAATAAAGAAACAATTATTACTAACATTATTATTTTACTTATTTATAACATTTTTCAATTGCACAACAAGAAATAAGATTTTACTTTTGAGAAGTGCTTTTTCAAGTGTTCATTTTTGCTGCTGTTTGAAATCTGGTTGATAATTGGTAAGCACAGTCACACGAGTTCACTTAAATGTTCATCATTTAGTTCAGATCGATATTTAGATTTAATGAACTTAAGTGTTGAGTACAGTGATTCACACACATATGATGCCTTTTAGCACACACTTTTGTAAGTGGGTATTTTTCTTCTAGAACCTTCTTCCAAAATTCTATGGCTGAAATGCCACTTCGTTGCAGTCCTTTTAGTCCATCCTCTTGCAGTTCTAATAGCTTCAAATCTACAGCTGCTGTACCCTTTGAAATTGGTGATGAAACAGGACAGCTATTGCCCACAACATCAACAGAAAAAGGATTTTCCAGGAATGAAAATGAAGGCTTAAGTGTTCTCAAATCATTAAATCTGTCATTGATTTCTTCAGCAAAACAAGACATTTTACACAAATATCTTTTGTTTCCATCTGAACATAAGGAAGACTTTCAGTAATTTGTTTTTAAACATTTTGACATGAGTGAATGTTTTAGTCTCAAGTTAATTTGCCTATGAAAGCTATATACACTCTGCTCTAAATCAGAAATAAGTTTTTCTCTTGTAATGATATGTTTAATGTTTGTAAATGCTGAACCACATCTGTAAAAAAAACCCAAATCAAACAACCACTGGGGGTCATTAAGTTCAGGGAAAGATTTTTCTTTTTCTTGCATAAACTGTTTGATTGGATCAAGTAATTGAAAAAATCTGCCAAGAACATTGCTTACTGATAGCCATCTCACTAAGCAGTACTAAGATACATCTTCAGGAAGCTTGTCATTGTTCATATCTTCTATGACGGATATGAACTCTTGGTGTGTTTTGGCACTTGAGCAAATGCAGTTCACAATTTGTAGAACTACCTGCAAATGTGAATATTGAAAATATTTTGCTGCTAAATGTTCTCTGTGAATAATACAATGTACAGGTAGAAAATCAGGGTATGATGTGTCAGCATTTAAAAGCCCAATAAGCCATTGTTTCTTACCTGTCATGGATGGTGCACCGTCGGTAGCAATGCTGACAATATTACCGATACACTTGAGTTTTTCAATTCATCCAGGGCTTCTTTTATGTCTTAACCACGAGTAGTATCCTTTCAAAGTAACCAGATCTAAGAGCTCTTCAACCACCACCAAGTCTTTTGACATATATATACCTCACAAGTCTAGTTGTGGTTTATCTTTGATATCTGTAGACTCGTCCAAAGCCAGACTAATTGCTGAGCACTCACAATTTTTTTTGTAAATTATTTAAAATATCGCCATTAATAACAGAAACTCGCCTCTCTACTGTGTGTCTAGCAGCGGGCATTTGGTCAATCAGTTTTTGTAGTTCATTTTTGGGTTCTAAAATAGAAATAAGTTGTCCATTCTTAATAAACTCCCCCTCTATGTAAGGCTTCTTTGCTTTTGCAATATTAAAAGCCAAGACAAAGCCAGCTTCGGTTGTCAAATCTTGCTTCCTTGGTAAACATTGACATAATCCTACTCTGACCATGAAGTTTTTCCTTTAATGATTTTAAGTTTTCTGTAACTGAGAGCCATCAGGAAAATCTTTATTGAAACCACTGTGGTTAGTGTCATGATGGAGTTTTAGATTACTGGCCTTGAATTGTGACAATGTTATTTGACACAAAAGACATATTGGCTTACAGTTTCTTTCTACAAAAACTAATTCCTCCTCCCACACTATATTAAAAGCTCAATTCTCCTCTTCATATTTACGCTTCTTAGACAGTATTGTAACTGTTAGTACACCAGTAATTAAGCCACAACCATACACAACTAAATTGCTCAAAGAAAAATGTCACTCACTACTTTCAACGTGAACATGACTGTCTACTGAGCTGCCTCTGGCCACATCATCAAAATATACAGTGTTGCCATGTCAGCACACAGATTGGCATGTGTGCAGTGGTGCCAAGTCCACAAGAAAGTGTTGTGTGAACAATGTTGTCTGGTCATTACAAAAGTTGTGTTGTCAGTTTGGGCAGAGTTTCCATTTAATTATATTTAATATAATATACTTTTTAAAATCTGTTTTCGCTCTTGGTTTCAAGAGACACACAAGATTGACTCAAGAGCCACATATGGCTTGTGAAAATGTTGAAAAAGTATTGATGGATAATGTTAAAGAAGGCACTTTAATTGATGTTCTCATTGTATTGGGACTACATTGCAACAACTAAACTAATAGAGTGGAAATCAACTGGATGTAGAACAATGGTACATAGGAACATAGGAACATAGGAAAATAGAGACAGTTAGAAGCCACAAGGGCCTATCGAGACTGTCCCAGTCCAAACAAATAATAACAATACTAGTACATGCACGAAAGACTAGGTCTATCCCATCCCAGTTATCAGTTCATTCATGCATAGTCATGCATAGATAAAAGAAAAACTAAGCCCCATTACACATGCAATATTCAATGAACCATCACCCACTACAAAAACTGCCGTTAGGCTTAGTCATAGGTTGATCTGTTGATCCAAAAATTCATATATACCCGCCAATTTGGCTTAGTCAGATTATTCTATATAATACCCAAACCATCCATATATCTATCTAGCCCCTTTTTAAATTTGACAAGAGAATCACAGTCAACAACCTCCCGTGGCAAGTCATTCCAAAAATTAACAACTCTATTACTGAAACAGTATTTTCTTAGATCGAGATGGCATGGCTTTTTTTTAATTTTCTTGTTATGTCCTCTAGTTACTCTTCCATGGTCACTATGAAGTATTTTTCAATCTCTGTATTACTGTCAGATGCAAATATTTTGTAAACTTGTATCATATCCCCTCTGAGAAATCTCCTTTCAACTGAGAACATTCCTAACTCCTTCAACCTCTCTTCATAGCTCTTATTTTCAAAGCCAGAAATCATCCTTGTTGCTCGACGTTGTACTCTCTCCAGCATATCTATGTCTTTTCTTAAATGAGGACCCAAACTTGTGCACAATACTCTAATGCTGGCCTGACATAGCTATTATATAGTTTGCTTATAACCTCTTTGCTCTTGTAAACTACATTGCGTTAATTATACCTAACATCTTATTAGCTCTATTCCTTGCTTCCAAACATTGATCACCCACCTTCAGATTACTGCTAATAATCACACCTAAATCCTTTTTCTTGGTCCACAGTCTCAAGCCACTCCCCATTCATTTCATAATTAAATCCTTCATTTGAGTAACCTACATGAAGAACTTTACATTTTTTACTATTAAAGTTCATTTGCCACCTCTCTGCCCAACCAAGAAGTCTATCTAGATCACCTTGAAGCTTTATGCATCCATCATTATTCCTTACTGAGGTAACCACTTTGGTATCATCTGCAAACTTAGAAACCTTGCATTTAAGACCTTTGTCTAAATCATTTATATATAAATAAGGACAAAAGTGGTCCCAGCACAGAACCTTGTGGTACCCCACTCTTCACCGTTTCCCATAATGACTTATTACCATTAAGTAATACACACTGCCTTCTGTTCTTTAACCACTCTTTAATCCAATTGTGTACCATTCCATCTATACCATACTGCGACAACTTTTGCATCAGCCTAACATGGGGTACCTTATCAAAAGCCTTGCTAAAGTCTAAATATATGACATCAACTGGATCACCCCTGTCTATACATTCAGTAATATATTCCATAAATTCTAGTAGATTTGTCTGACATGATCTACCCTTTCTAAAGCCATGCTGGGAGTTATATAGTATCTTGTTATCATCTAAATGCTTCTCTATATGACTTTTCAGTAACTTTTCCAAAATTTTCACAACCAGAGATGTTAAACTAACTGGCCTATAGTTCCCTAAATCTTCTTTACTACCTTTTTTAAATATGGGCACCACATATGCTGCTTTCCAGTCCTCAGGTACCTCTCCAAAAGCAATAGATCGCTTAAAAATCAAATACAGTGCCTTTGCAATACTGCTACTCCCCTCTTTTAGAATTCTACCATACACACCATCCGGACCTGCTGCCTTATTTGGGTCAATATGTTCTAGTAAGATGCGATTTCATTTAACTCAATTTGAAATGTTGTACACCTATTCATTACATGCATACTAGAACTATTACTCTCTAAACTGCTATCCAACCTTTCCTCAGTAAACACTGATGCAAAATAAGCATTGAAAATATTAACCAATTCCTTATCTGAACTTACTAAATTCCCATCAATTTTAATTGGGCCAATTTTCTTATCCTTGCTTTTAAATTTATAAAAGCTAAAAAACTTTTTCAGGTCTTTATTACTATTTCTTGCCAAATTAATTTCTGCCATTCTCTTTGCTCTTCTTATTGACTGGTTAAGTTCATTCCTAATTCTCTTATAATGTTCCAAATCTTCCCCCCTTCTCCTACCTTTGAACATTTTAAAACATCTACGCTTTTCACTGATTTTCTCTTTTATCTCTCTACTCCACCAATTAGGTTTTCTATTTGCCACCCTAATGGGTTTATCTTTAAAACACACAGACTGTATGGTAGCCAATATTTGCTTGAAGTATTCCCACATGATGAAACAATTTTGACCATTAAACTCCTTATCCCAGTCAATTTCATTGAGCATTGCTCGGAATTTGCTAAAATCTCCATTTCTGAAATCTAATATCTTTTCCCTATTGACTTGCAATTTGGGCCCAGACCTCACATTCCAGTTAAATCTAATAATATAATGATCACTAGCTCCTAAAGTCTCCCCTACTTCGACATCATTCACCATCATCATTTGTTAATATTAAATCTAACAATGCTGCATGCCTTGTTGGTTCTTGGACCATCTGACTCAAAAAGTTGTATAGAATACAATTTACAAATACTGAACTTCTATTAACCATACTACTCAAAGAATTCCACTCAATGTCTGGAAAATTAAAATCACCCATAATGACTACTTTTACATTATTTTCACACGCTACCTTGATTTCCTTCACCATTTCTTCATCTAATACTTGACTCTGATCAGGAGCTCTATAAAATGCTCCTATCCTATATGATTTATTATACATAAGAATATCTACCCACACAGATTCCACATCCTGATTTGTTTTGGTCCCTAATAATGAAATAGATGTAGAGAATGTTGTCCTTACTTTGGGAAGGAAGTTATGTGAATGGAAAAAAACCTTTCCGTATTGCCAAGTTGTAATTACAGTGGTGTACGAGTACATACTTCATTTTGATTGGTATAATACCAAAATGTTGAGAAAGAAGTTGTGTTCTGATCAAGTAAATAAAATCTATTCCTACAAATTGAGTTGCAGATTTTTGAACGAAATTAGGGACTTGTAACATCAATTCTTCACATACTGGTATATATAGGTATATATATGTCTCCTAGACCATTGGTTTTAGCCAGAATAGAGTATTTAGGAATAAGTAGATGAAACCCTCAAGGACTAACAAATATAAATCATATCAAGGGACATACTATGGATGGACTTCATTTCTCAGGAACTACTAACATATTTCTGGAAATTATCTCATATACATGTACAGATTTTGAACAAAATGCCAGGAAAAGGTTATTATAGGTTACAAGTGGGCCAAAGAACTGTTGTTGGGAGAAACAAACCCCAATCCAAGAACCACAGGGAGAAATCAGGAGGGTCATCAAAGGAGAATTCAGCAAGGAAGAAAGGGTGCAGAGAAACGGTAACAGAAATATTGAATTGAAGAGTAGAAAATATCAAAAAATTACTAGAAGAGTTAAGAAACATTAAATAGAAAAATCTGGACACATACACCTCTCACACTTTGCAATACGACCTAGGACAGAAAATATATTGCGAATAATAAGCATACTTGAGGAAGGGGGTGTAGTAGGTCCCCAAGGTAAAGAAGGTTAAATAAAATAGGACAGACAGTAGGTTGAAAAAAGTAAAAGAAGGAAATGTTCACATTTATTTTATTGATACAAGGTAATGAGTAAAGCTGTAAAAGTTTAAAGTTCTTTTAACCAATAATTGGATTGTTCAAGAAGCTATCAGAGTAGAGATAGTATTTGAAGGTAAGCTATTCTTGAATAATAGTCAGGAGAGAGAGAACTACATCTGCTATACATAGTAAACCCAAGCATCTGAAACATAAAAGAGGATTATAGTATTTGCATTAGAAACAACACAATATTTATGATTATACTTAGATTGGAAGATTATGTTGTAATAGACTGGTAGACAAGAGACTACAGAAAAAAATGGGAAGCATAATAGTATTTTAGTACTGTAGCATAAGGCTATGACAATGACTAACTCGCTGATCGATTTTCGGTCATATTTTTATCTACTCCTTTAAGAAGATTCGTTAAATACTAAAAATTATGGGCTCCATCAGTTGCTTTCAGATTACTCTTTATCCAGAACCAGCCTGGAGTATAAATTTTTATTACAATATTTACTAAGGCTTCAAAAGTTTTCCCTTGAGTGTGTAAATACATATAGTCTTAAGATTCGATTGGCTATTGTTAGTAATCTAGAATGATGAAATGCACCAGGTGATTTACTGGCTAGTGATGATGACACATGTCTTAGAGATATATTTTATCTGCACTGAGTTGCATAACAATATCTTTGGGGATCTGTGTATTTTGGAGTGTTCTAGACAAAAAGTTAACTTTCAAATAGTTAAATTTTTTTGAATTTCATGCCCAATAGTGCCCTGAAAGGTATGTGGTCCTGATATGGTTTCCCATCTCTTATCTGAAAAACATGCCTGAATGGGAGCTCATTAGCATGGAGAAAGCAAATTTGCCACTTTATAGGTCTTTCAAGATATATTTCAATTAATCTGAGCACTTCACCCACTACTAATGTTAACTGAAGCACCATTGCACAGGAGAGCTTTGAGATAATCTATGCTATCAGAATGTATTAGAAAGGTTACAGTTTCCTCAGAAATACAGCGAGCCATTCCATTATCTGGAATAACATGAGTAAGGTATATATCACATGGTTCTTTCACACTGCTATGGTGCTCTTCTTGTTCCATTCCTTTAGTTTTTTTTATTGTATTTTTTACCATCAATTTCTTGAAGATAATCATCATCATCATTTTTATTAATTCGATTTCCATTTTCTCCTCTTTAGTAACTTCCACAATTTCTGAGCTAGTTGAGAGAACACTACTACCTATATTGATGACCCTTCCCCTGCCCCTACCTTACGCTTCTACTAGTGTGACTTGCAAACCTCTCCATCCTATCTTGAGTTCTTTTCCTGGCACTAGTCATTGCCCTATCAATTTCATCCTTTTGCCATACACCATTAAATCCTATGTGGGAGAAGAAGTTATCCAAAATGCTTATCACATCACTTGCAATGATTTTTTGGCAATCTTTAGCGATTGTTCATCCTTTCATGGTGAAATGTTCACTCTTAGTAATAAATTATGTAAGAGTCAGTTTTCGAAGAAGTTATCGCTGGTGAAAATTTACATGGCTGACTAAACAAAGAATTAAAGTCTTACTTGTAGCCATTATATAAAAATATATACTCAATAATTTTTAATGCAGAATCTGAAAATAGTGAATAAGTATATTATATAAAATAATAATAATATATATTATATAATTATATAATATATGAAATTATATTTATGCATAATAATAAATTCATATATTATTATTGTACACAAGACATTTTCGTTTCATGTATATCACAAAATACCACAAACCCATGTTAATGTTTCAGTTATTAAATTATCACTAAGCAACACACAATGATGTACATATTGAAATTGTCTGTTTTATATATTAATAAAATATCAATATCATAAAAAAATGCTTACTCAAAACCAAAATATTACAACTCAACAAAATTGAAACTAAAAGAATTTCATTAAGGTGTAGTTCAGATTTGTACCCAAAATTTGTGTGTGAAAGAAGTAGGTGAGGGTCGCACAACTGCAATACTGTATCACACACAGTGTTAATTCATCATGCTGAAGTCCCCACATAGTGTGAAATTTATAAAGTCACCAAAAGTATTAGTTTTGATCCACCCTATATATATATATATATATATATATATATATATATATATATATATATATATATATATATATATATATATATATATATATATATATATATATATATATATATATATATATATATATATATATATATATATATATATATATATATATATTTATATATTATTTATGGGTTTATGGGCCTGTATATAGTTAATGTTACCCATTAAATGTGTATGATTAATATTATTGATTGGATAATTTTTAAAATAAATTTAATTTTAAATTTATTTAGCTCATTAAAATTAGGCTCATTTTAAGGAATGATAATTACAAGTTACTGTGATGTATGTATATAGCTAGATAGATAGCAAAATGGTGAACTTAAAACCATTAGATAGGTATTATTAATATTATATTACATTATACTATATTGTGACTGGGTCACATTGACAGGCTGATTGATTAAATTTTTAACTTTCAAAAAAGATTTTATCATTAAATTTGTTTATTTTATGGCATTATTTAAAGGCATTAGTGCTATGAGAATATTATTATTATTTGTGAAAAGTATTGTAAAATTTCTTTTACTACATTTTTTATAACTTTTACTCATTGAGTTTTAATAAATAATGGTCATTGAACATAAAATATTTCTAAAAGGTTATTTCCTGTAATTTGATATTTGTTACGAATGTTGAGGTTGATAAATCTTACAAAGTATGAATATTACTATAAGTGTGAAGTTTAAGTAGTAAGAGCATTTCACAATTTTTTAAGCACGGAAAATAATCTCTTCTGTATACTCATGGAGTTGTAAGCCTGTTTTAAATTTAGTTTTAATTATGTTATAAATTATAAATTTACTAAATCAAAATTGCAAAAACTTTTATTAGTATTAAAAACGCTCACTTGTCTAGTCCAGAATACAAAATTTGAAGTATTAATATATAATGAACTACTTTTTCAGTAGGATGTATTCCAGTCTCTGAAGATTTTGTGATTGTAATATTTTTTTTATCTTTGCAATTAATAATGTTTAAAAGTTATTTACAGAAAGATGAAAGTAAAATAAAGGTAAGTAGCTTTAAGAATTACTACTATATATATATATATATATATATATATATATATATATATATATATATATATATATATATATATATATATATATATATATATATATATATATATATATATATATATATATATATATATATATATATAATGTGCTTATTTTTGTGAGTAATATTTTACAATGAAATGGCTTAATACATTTTATAAGTTGACTTCTTGTGCATAAAAAACTTGTTCAAGTTGCTATGATTTTTGAATATTATTTCAGTAAGCACAGAAAACGAGTCCAGCAGATTTTCATTGTTTTTTTTTTTATTATTATTATTATTATTATTATTATTATTATTATTATTATTATCTTTATCTCCTCTAGTAGGCAAAGGCCAGAGACATACCAATTTCCACTAGAGTTGAGGCAATAACAGAACCTGATTGTTAAGACTGTCATGTTAAGATACATAGCTTTTGAAAGTGAGCAAATCAAAGGAAGTTGGGAAAACAGATAAAGGGAGTATGTTCCAGACTTTATCATTAGAGTATATGTAAGTTTTAGTGTAACAGTTAAGTCCGTGATCAGAGAGTTGGACAGAGAAAGCATGAGAATGTGTAGAAAAGTATGTTGTATGAGTCCTTCTCAATGGTGAAGGTATGCAATGGAAGAGTTCAGAAGAGCAATGTCCATTGTAATAGTAATAATATAGAAAGAGACTCAACAATTCAGTGTGCAGAAAGAGATTGGAGATAGTGAGAGTGAAAGAGTTTGAGGCAAAAAGCCTTAAGACACCACCTTTTCAAGGAGAGCTTATGAGTGGAACCACCTCAAATGTGTGAGGTGCCTTGATACAGGGGCAAACAATGCCCCATCACCAGTGGGTGGTGTAATGAAATTACAAAGGTGCCTCAGAACACCCAACCTCTTTGAAATTGTTTAGAAAGACAAGTAATGTGAACTTTCCAGGAAGTTTTCATGAGAAAAAAAAATGACAAGAATATTAATGACAGATGAAGATTTGAGTTTTGTTGTTTATCAAAGTTGTGTGAAAGGTTATGTTGAGTAGAGAGTTGGAGGACCTGAATTTTTAAGTCATTAAAAATGATCATGTTTTCTCTGCCCCAATTTGAAATATGAGAAAGGTCAGATGTTAGTTGCTCCAAGGTCACCATTCTAGCATCAATTAACTGCTGTTGGGAGGAGTGTCTTTCAAATTGAAAATAGTCAGCATAGGAGTGGATAATTGATGAAGCAGTAGTGAGGTCATTAATGAAAAGTAGAAAAAATGTTCAGGATAGAACAGAACTCTAAGAAACACCTCTAATAAAAGATTTAAGGTATGAATAGTGAATATCTATGATAGCTGCTATATAGAACGACTAGAGGAAATCAGTGATGCCACCATTGAAAAGGATGGATTCCAAAAGAGGGAAGTTTATAAATCAAAGCTTTGTGCCAAACTCCATCAAAGGCTTTTGATATGTCTTTGTGAGAGTAGGAAAAGATTTCCAGTAGAGCTATTTTTCTAAATCTTGTTGAAGTATAGATTCAAAAACTTTAGAAAGCAGGTTAAGGAAACGAGTTGGAAGGTTGAGAGGCACCTCCTTTGGTGCAGCCTCAATGAGCGCATGTTTCCAGCAAGAAGGGAAGGTTGAAGTAAGAAGACAGATGAAATAGTTTACCAAGCATACCAAGCGCGCAAGTTCAGAAACAAGAAATTACAATTTTAGGTATATGTGAGTTGGAGAGGTTTGAAGGAAGAATAACTCTGGAATTATCTTGAGTTGAATTGGAAGCAAAATTTTCAGCAAAGAGCTCAGCTGAAGGAAAAGGCAAAACAGCAGTTGTACTGTGAGAACACCCTATCAGAGAGAAAGAGGAAGAAGCAAAGTTATGATTGAAATTTTCTATAAAATACAAGAAAGGGTGTGAGGAAGAGGAATCAAAATTATTGTATTTTCTACAGAGAAAAGTTTTTTGTTTTTTTTCCTAAGATGAAATATAAGTTGCACGAGTTTCTGGATAGTAACTCCTGAAGACAGCATCCTCATGATGAATAACATGAGAACAAGCAGAATTAATAATTGCTTATGGTTTAGGAGTAGGGAAAGAAAATGGAATGCACACCTTCATTCCTGAGAGAAACACCTCAGTAATGAGTTCTGCACACTCTTAGAGACCCCTCCCAGGAAAGCAATAAATAATTATTCCACAGAAAATCAAAAATGTATGATTTCAAGTCTGACCAGCTTGCTGCTGCTTCACCAAAATGAAACAAACATTTCCTTTCAATATGTGGGGGGAAAGGTTTCCTTGCTGAAGACTTGAAAATATAGAGGAAGATACAAGGAAAAGGTGATCAAAGGAACCCAGAGATGGATTGAGATTAACAGGAAAAGGAGAAGGATTGGAAGTTAGAAAAAAAAAAAAAAAAAAAAAAAAAAAAATAATATATATATATATATATATATATATATATATATATATATATATATATATATATATATATATATATATATATATATATATATATATATATATATATATATATATATATATATATATATATATATATTTATTAGAGACCTGCATGGACCAGTATTTTTCACACTGTACCTACCCATATGCATGTGATTTGTAAAAATGTTTTTGGGCATATCTATTCCTACCTGTGATATATAAAATGATTTTTGGAGCTCACTTTTTCTAACCCAATCGATTTTTTTTAAAGGAAGTTTACTAGAATAGTAACTGTAATGTTATATAGAACAAGTAACATTTTTATGACAATTGTTACAATAAATATAGTATGCACATTTTAAAAACTGAATAATTTTCTCAAATAGTATATTTTGAATTAAATTTATTTATACATCTATATCAATAATAAGCAGTCCATTCCAACTGTTCACTTTTGAGAAATACCATTAAAACTTTTCCATAGAGCAGTCACCAACACCTCAGCTACTTAGCCAGTCGGAATTGAATGAATAACTTGGTGAGTAGATTGTCACTCCAATAAAGCAGCTTAATTATTAACAAAACTGAAAGAAAAAATCTACTTCACCTCCTAGCAAAAGTGTCAAATATCTCAAATTGGAATCTAATTATAGTGGAATACTACTAAGAAAAAAGCACTTTCTTTACTGATTTATTGCCATCCAGGTTTTCTCATTTAATTTGTTTAAGAACATCAAATAGTCCATTAGAATGACGACTGGTTCTTGATAGTTCTAAGCGAAATCTCCAATGTTTTGTTACTCAGATATCACAAAAATAACCAGATGATTTGTTTGGGTATTATAAAGGTCAACTTCCTACTAGGCCAACAGAAAGACTTCACTAAGGATTCATTCTTTTCTTTGCAAGTGGGACAGCAGAGCTCATAAGAAGCACTGAAAACAGGAATGATCCATCTGTGATACTTAGGTAGCAGAGATACTAAACATTGTAAATTAACCAATCATCATCCATTACAGGATAATATTTTTTGTACTCCACATCAAGCTCCGATTGATGAAGCAGTTCGTGAAGGCACTGAATACTGATACCTATATTTCATGGCAGTTATAAAAAATTTCCTAACAAGAAGGCAGACAACTATCATTTTGTGATTGAGAACCATGTTTTTGGCTTTCTGCGATCATTGTGCAGCATGAGTATAAATATCCATTTCCTGTACGGTCACTCAGTCACTCTCAATAGTTCCCAGAAAACCTTAAGGCAATATAAGTGATGGACAGGGTTAACGCTTCCATAAATTCCAGAAGACAATGAAAAAGCATTACCAAGGCAGATGGGGCAGGAATATGATGGTAGACTACTGTCTGAGGCATCAAATGAGATTGCTCTGAGAAAGTTCACAAATGCAAGAATTAAAATACAAATACTTGTCTGAATAATTTCTAACTAAACTTCACATGCCATTCATGTAAATTTTTGCATTACCTGGCATTTATGTATGATGTAAAGGTATATTTTATTTTCAAGAAAAAGTCTTACATTTACATGCATATAATATGTTAAATATTTGCTTCAAACTATAAGTGGCACTTAGTACCTTGCAATTATCATTGAAATCTAAATCTAAGGTACAAGCTCCGGTTCTCTAGTCAATGATTGCTAACTATTGGATTAAATTGAAATATATATATATATATATATATATATATATATATATATATATATATATATATATATATATATATATATATATATATATATATATATATATATATATATATATATATATATATCAGTTTACCTTTACAATTAAATAGAATACAGTAAATATTTTTTTTATAAGTTAGCATAGTTTTTTACTTCTTCAGATTATAAATTTTTCTATATCTTTTGCAGAAAGGTTTAATAAAATTTTATTAACTGAGAAGCAGTCAATAAATTTTTGTTCATAGGAAATTTATATGTAAATACTTTAATAAAATTTGAAATAGAAGTGATGCCAGATCAAACTTTTTCTCATTTTAATTAATCTACAAGAGGAAACAAATTAAACTTGATAATATAATATATTAAGTTTTGGATATTTATTTATAGTTTTATCTTTAAAAATCGTAGAACATTTGATTTTATGAAATTGACATATTTGCACATATAAACTTTTTAAAATTGACATATCCACTTCAAACTGAATACCTTAGTTTTACCTTTATTCCGAGTGTTTATTGGTATTTTGAGTTTTCAGTGCATCCCTGATTATTCATGTTTCTTAAAAAAATTTTGTCAATTTCATCTCTTTATTCACTTTTCAAATATGTAGGAAAATTGTTAGTTTTTAAATTATTTACAATTACATTTAAAAACTTTTTAATTTATATTTTCTTATTTCAAAGCATATATATATATATATATATATATATATATATATATATATATATATATATATATATATATATATATATATATATATATATATATATATATATATATATATATATATATATATATATATATATATATATATATATATATATATATATATATATATATATATATATATATATATATATATATATTACTTAAACACCATCTAATGGGGATTACTAGACTGATTTGAAATAGGCTATTCTTTTTCTCTCCCAGGTGGTTGTAGCTCTTTTCATCAGATTATTAAAATAAAGCAATTGATATTCAGTAAAAACTACATTCAGTGTTAGGATATTTAAGTAAATTCTGTTGTGATTTTTAAAGCCATAATTTAAAATATGTGAGATTGAAAATGTTAAAATATAATGTAATGCTAATTGTCTAATTATGATAATTTTAATATTTCTTTCTAGTAAATCTCTTAATTAAAGTATCACATTCAGTTAAATATCACTTTAATGGCATATGGAAAAACAATGAAAGTTTTTTTTTTTTTTAATTAGATCTTAAGTTTATTATTATTACACCTGCATATTTAAATGATATTTTTCTAATATAAGTTCCTGTACATTTACAAATTATAGTTGATAATGATAAAATTAAGATAAATTTAGCTTTTAACAGTTAGCCATTACTTACTCAAATATATATTAGTATACAGAGCATAATAAAAAACAATCAATGTATGGATTCAAGATAAATATTCGTGGGAGAGGTTGAGGAAAGGCACACATTAAGCTGGAATGAAGTTTAAAAAAAGTGGGAAAAGGAAAAAAAAAATTATGAAAATATTTTTGAAGAGAAATGAAGTGATACATCACTGTTTAAAATGATTTTTATTATGAAAACTTAAAAATATTTTGTTGAAAAGTTGTAAGAAACTTGATATAAATGATTAAGGATAGCAAAGATGGTTGTGTGCCTGGTCATTAGAAAATTATATAGATTTTAGCAAAAACAAATATATAAAGGAATTAGAAGAGTAACATAAAAGATGAAGAGAAGATACTTGTGAAACCTGAATATATATGTTTATAAAGATAAGTTAGTTTAAAGAAGTCCATAGTGTAGATGTGGATTACAGAAAGTTCTTTGAATGGAAAGATATGGAGGAGGATTTTATAACAAAGAAAATGAAGCATAAAGGAAGTAAGATACCAAGGGAGGATGGAATATCAATAGAAGCATGCTAGTATGCAAGAAAAATCCCAAAACGGGGGCTTCACTGTTATATGCCTAATGTATATGAATTACTTGGAAATTCAAAATATTAATATTAACTAATTATGGAGTTTACATTAGCTCAGTAGGTTAAGTCAATTTTTCTCTGGCTTAAGGATTGAGGTTCGTTCCTCACTCTTGGGTGTGTATAGCAAAGTATAGAAATCGAGGTTGGAACTTCAGATCTGGTTTCCTAAATGGAAACAAAAAATTGTTTGTAGGAGATTTTCTGAAGGTACAGTTTACAGCAAGTTTTATTTTCCTAATCTCAATACTCACACATTGCTTAAAAACATATCCAACACACACAGTAGTCCATGCAATTTCAACATATATATACAATATCACATTCTTTCAAAAAAAATGCTCCAAGTGCAGAGAAGGCCTACTGCCCATTAATGATTTAAAACCACGTCCACAGTGATCAAGAATTCCCTTGATTTGGTTTAACCAGATTAGGGTTTCCCAATCCAAGCTCAAATTATCTGTAACTTATCAACTTGGTCAGGAATAACATATAACTCAGTTTCCCCTGGCTAAGAACCATACTCCTTCGAATAGGGTTCTGCCCATGTGTGATGGTGATAACTTTAAAAAAATAGCTGTTTTACTTGGGAAACCAGAGATATTTCTGATTGGATAGAACTATATACACATGGCAGTGGGAGCTCTGTACCTTATTCTTCAGGAGTCAGAAAATGGATGTAGTGATCAAGAGAGTAAACATACAATAGCTTTAAACCTGTAAATGTACCATTTCCTGAATAAAGTTGTGCAAATTGAATACTGATACTTTTTCTTTTGTAAGGAACTGAAACCTAAAGGATCACAAAAAATAAAAGAAAGACTATGTATGGTATGAACATCAGTGGAGATAGGAAAAATAAATGAGTGAGAGAGATAGTGAGTGGGAGTTTTATAATACACTTTATAGAGGTCAGATTGAGATGATGTTGACATCTGAAGAGGATGCCAGTACATGGTAGTGTCAAGAGAAAGATGGGGTGGTGTTAAAGAAAGATTCAAAGTAAAAGACTCGTATGTAGGATTAGGTGTAGGATTCTTAAAAGTAGCTCTGGTTCGATTCCCTGTGTGTGAAAAACTGCAAAAAAAAAAAAAAAAAAAAAATTGGGAAAACGGTACAACTGCAAAAAATGCAGAAAAAACTAATGCAAAAAAAAAAAAAAAATTTAAAATCTGGTTAAAAATCCAATTATCTGGCTGAAAAAAATGTCTGCAACAGAAAAGCACAATGTGGTAGCATTTGATTTTTTGACTGAAAAACCACTATACATACTACCTATGCTATAACCTTAATGGAGGAGCAGATGCCATGAAAAGAAGATAACAAAAAAGAATTTTTTTCTCACCTAACTGAACAGCCTTTAAGCCTTTCATGAAAAGGATGTAGAGTGTATGATGAGACAGTTACATATGCTAAAATTATTTAGAAAAAATAGCTAATAGTAATTTCATATATATATATATATATATATATATATATATATATATATATATATATATATATATATATATATATATATATATATATATATATATATATATATATATATATAAAATTTTAAATTTTGCTGTTTTCCTAATATTTTTGTAACCAATACTTGTTAATTTTAGAGTATACTATATTGTATTTTTTAAAACAATTTACGGAGAAAATGAAAAACCAGGTCTAGATGTTATTAAATTTTCTTTTTTTTTTTTCTACTTCATATGATCAGTTGATGAATCTTCAAATATTTTTCGTTATCAATGTTTTTGAAATAAAATAATAATGATGGTTTTGGCAAAGCATGAATACATTACTAACATATATATTTGTAACTACTACAAATTTCATCTCTCTTTTAAAAAGTCTGTTTTCAAATTGTTTGGTATAAAGTTAAAATAATGTCAAACAAGGGAAAACTAACCATACAGGGTAAAAGTCATCATTCTCAAAATTTAATTTCAAATTTTTTTTTTTTTTTTTTTTATGAAAAAAAAACTATTATCAAATTTTTTTTTTTTTTTTTTTTTTTTTTTTTAGTAGAATAATTGTATTTCAATGATTTGAATACAATAAATTTAATAAATGGCAACTCCAAAAAATGTCCCTTTTCAGTTAGATTTTTTTTGACAAAATTCTGAAAACATTTTTAAGTTATGTATGTAAAAATTGAACTTAGATGATTTGGAAAGGTAAGTTTTTGCATTTAAAATAATGTACATTTCCTTTACCATTTGAAAAAATGTAAAACAGGGCAAAACTAACCAGTAAAAATATTTTCAATAATTTTAATTTTTTACTGATCTGTTTAAAATTTCCACTTGGGCAAAATACACATTTTTTATTTAGTCTAATTTTTTGTGTACCAAATCATAAAGTGCTGTGCATGGGGAAAAAATTAAAATGTTTTCCCATGCACAGCAGCAAAATGGTTAGGTATACAAAAAAAAGTTTCTAAACAAAAAATATTTATCTTGCCTAACTCTACAACCTCTGAATATTTTATTCATATAGCCAACCATTTTGTTGTTTTGGATGGGAAAATTTTTAAAATTTTCCAATTCACAGTACCGTAATGGTTGGGTATACAAAAGTGTTTATGAAGGTTGTACAGACCGACAAGAAATACATTTTTATTTAGAAAAGTTTTTTGGTATACTCAACTATTTTGCTCTGTACAAGGGAAAAACTAATTTGAAATCTTTCCCATTCACAGGAACAAAATGGTTGGATATAAAAAAGAAATTTTCAGAGGTTGTACAGTTGGGCAAGTTATGCATTTTTTATTTTGAAAATTTTTTAATATACCCAACCATTTTGGCGTTTTGCATTGGGAATTTTTTAAAAAAATATTTCTTATACACAGCAGCAAACCATGCATCCTGCCCAACTATACAACCTCTGAAAATTTCATGAACATTGGATGACTAGAAAAAAAAGTTATTTCCAAAAATATATAATTTTTTTTTTTAATTTTCCTGATTATGGGTATTTGCGGACATGCAATATTTTTAGGGTGGCAGACATAAAAAATTCAATTATAACAAATAAATATTGAGGATTTAACTATCTACAGGTCAATTCACTTATCAAGTCATATTTACTTAGGGAATGTGTTAAAAAATTTTGCTTGAAATTTGCTCCCATTCATTTCTATAATTTTTGCTGAATATTTCAGTTAAAATATTTTTTTCTTTTTTTTATATATATAAAAAAGAGAATGTAATCTATCTGAGAAAATGAGGAAAGGAATTATAATAATATATATATATATATATATATATATATATATATATATATATATATATATATATATATATATATATATATATATATATATATATATATATATATATATATATATATATATATAAAATCATGATAGTGGGTTAAGAGTGTCATACCCACTTTGTTGATTAGTTCATTTTTTTTTTTTTTCACTTGCATTTTCATATTATAAATGGATTCCCATTCATTCCTTTGCAATTGCTAATACCCTTTATCTTCCAAATGTAAATAATGTGTGAAAAGTTTTTTGAATTAGTTGTTATCCATTTAGATCTTTAATTTGATTATATTTATTTTATTTCCTGAAACATATGAAGAGTTGTACGCTTTTTTAATGTGCCTGATTAGTGCAATTGAAAGAAAAAACTGAGAAGCAGTGAAGTGATAAAGAGTCTTGTAAATAATTACCATGCTTTCAGTGGGTAGATTATCATCATTTCTAATGGTAAGGTTTTTATATATATGTATTTATTGTATGTCTGGGAGATTGTAGTGGAAAATATTTTAGTTTTTGAATAATAAAGTAGTATGGGATTGGAAAGAATATTAGCATGCTGAAATGCATTGTAAATTTATTTTATTTCCTGAAACACTTGAAGAGTTATACACTTTTTTAATGGGCCTGATATAGAAAGAACTGAGAAGCAGTGAAGTGATAAGAGTCTTGTAAATAATTACCATGTTTTCAGTGGGTAGATTATCATCATTCCTAATGGTAAGGTTTTTATACATATGTATTCATTGTATGTCTGGGTCATTGTAGTGGAAAATATTTTAGTTTTTGAACAATAAAGTAGTATGGGATTGGAAAGAATATTAGCATGTTGAAATGCATTGTAAATTTGAGGTATTACAATTGATAGTATCTTATTGTAGATCTTTACCAATATTAGTGTTTATGTAACTGGTCCGTGGGTCTATAATATTTTACTAACTTTTGAAGAAATTTTTATTTTATACAGGTGTAACAATAGCTATTAGCTAAATTTTTTGCTTATTTTAATTGAAGATTGTTATAATAATGATGTAAACTGGAAAGTTTTCTAAAATATATCTTCACACTCTGCTGATGATTTTGTAAAACTAAGAAATTGTAAAAAAATTTCAACATAAGCTAAGGTGAGTTAGATTATCATTTAACTGAGTGTAAAGCCTCTTTTTTTTAAAGAATAATACCCCCTTAAAAGTATCTCTCGTTTGAGTTTTTTTAATTTAATTTTGTTTTGAAATGTAATTTCCCTTACCGCACAGAGATTAAGTTAAGCTTGTTAAGCACCTTTTGAATTTTTAGTAGCAACTATTCTAATTGATAATTTAAAGATTTTCAAGAACAGTAGAGATTTTTTTTTTTTTTTTTAACAGTACAGTACTTGTAGTTATGGTTGTAAATAGTTTTATTAATTTTGATGTAGCCAGTATTTTATTTACTGAAACTAATTTTTGTAGTATTGCTTTATTTAAGAATTTATTGCATTTCATTATTCTTAGTTTATTGCATGTGTAGTACATAATTAAGCTTACCATGTAGCAATTTTATTTTGTAGCTGTATTTTTTTACTATATGTATGGGCTGATTTTTTTTCTCCCCCTGTTAGAATTGACTTTTAATCTAACTCTTTAGTTTTTTTTTTTCAGTTTATCAGGATTTGTTCTCAAAATACACAATTTTAAGCTCTACATTTTAATCATCATCAAATTTTAATTGAAATATAGTGAGCAATGGTTTATTCAAAACGCTGTTGAAATTATGTATTAAATTTTGTGAATCTGTAACTACTTTCAGGAAAGTTTTGGCAACAAAACTAGAAACATTTGAAACCTGTGAAGATGAGATAAATGCACCTTGTCATAAACACATTTTCAGCTACTTTTTTTTTTTTTTTTTTTTTTTTTTATGCAAAAACACTTGATATTAATTGTAATAGTTTAAAATACACAGAAATAGATAAATCTTTTCTTTCTGTTATTTTGTCTTTGAACTTATGGGGTATGAAAGTTAAAATAAAAGAAATTTATATATTTTTATTTGATCTTAAATACAAAATTCTTGGCCTTTAAGTTAGTAAGCTCTAAATTTATCAAACTTTTTTTTTTTTTTTTTTTTTAGATTAAGTTATTTTATATTAGTGAATGGTAAACAAAGAGAAAAAACATTTACATTAACCACTTCTGGTTTACATAAATATTTCAAAGATGATGATGATAATTTGCTCAGTGTACCACTTCACAAATTAGATGATCATCTTTCATGTAGGACTTGAAATATGAATTTTGTATTTAGGAATAGATATATTAATTAATTAATACTTCACTATCCCATTTGTAACAGGATCGCCACAGAATCATGAGGAAGATGCCTCTTTTTGGTAAAAGTAACAAGAGTCCTCAAGAAGTTTGCCGACAATTGAAAGAAGCTTTGACTGCTTTAGAAAGAGCAGATAAGAAAGCTGAAAAGGTAGGAAATATGATCATCTTTTTATAGTTAAACCTTTCATTTTGATGTAGGAGAATCATTATTTTTGAAAAATTAAATGTTACGTATATATTGATTTTTATCAGTGGCCTGAAGGCCAATTATCCAAATTATTTAGTTTTAAAAAATTTCTGTCAGCCAACTATACTTTATTTAATTAACCTCGGAAAAATATTGCAGACAACAAGTCTGGATTAGAGAAAATGGTTCGGAAAAGAATATGGTAGAAAAAAAAAAAAAAGGAAATAGGCAAGAAAATTTTATGTATATTGTGAATTTTGGTCAAAGAGGAGCAAACTGTAGATGTTTGGGAGAAATTAGGATTTTTTTAAATTTAATTTTTGGGATCATGATTTTGATTATGTATCTCAAAATTCAGAAGGGAATTGAAAATCTACTTGCAATGAACTGTTTTAAAAATGAGAGATATTTCCCATGAATTTGAGTTTGGTTATGCAACTCTGAAGATAGAGTTAATATCCACAGCTGAGTCTGAAAATCCTATTTGAAATTTGCTGTGAATGTTTTTCCATTGATGATATCCAGAGAAAAAATTTTACAAGCTAGTCATCTCTTTGGAGATAAAATAGGTTTAAGTCCATGTAGTTTGGTATCGTCTATGTATGACATGACGTATCCTTTGTATGTGACATGTTGGGATAAGTTAGAGGTATGTTTTTATGAATAATTTAAAATACCAAACTTTTTCATCTTTTGTGGTGAAGAGAGCAAGAACAAATAAATACTGCATTAGAATTTTTTTTTTCTTATCAAGTTACAGCAGATGTCAATAGCAGAAGTCTTTGTTTTATCATGTATGTGATGAATTTTGGGGATTATACTATATATATATATATATATATATATATATATATATATATATATATATATATATATATATATATATATATATATATATATATATATATATATATATATATATATATATATATATATATATATATATAAAAGCTTGGTTAAAATATTATTATTAGGCACAAGAAGATGTAAGTAAGAGCTTAAGCCAGATAAAAACTATGTTGTATGGAACAAGTGATTCAGAACCCCAGACTGATTTTGTTATTGCCCAGCTCTCGCAAGAATTTTACAACACCAACATGCTCTTGATGTTAATTACTAATCTACATAGAATTGACTTTGAGGTATTATTATTATTATTATTATTATTATTATTATTATTATAGTTCTTATTACTTTGGTTGTATTTGCTATATTTACTTACTTGTGTTTAAACAGGGTAAAAAAGATGTAGCTCAAATTTTTAATAACATTCTGCGTCGTCAAATCGGGACTCGAACTCCTACTGTGGAGCACATCTGCACGAAGCCAATTATTTTGTTCACACTCATGAAGGGGTATGTATAAAATTTCTCTCTCTCATTATTTTGTTTGTTTTAGTAATGATTCTTTTAAACAATGGCTTCCGAAAGATTCATTTTCTCATAAAATTTGATGTAATTACGTTCATGCAGGAAAAATAGAGAACTGTAAGGTTCAAAATTATAATGATAAAGCAGTAGTTTATTGGAACTTAGGTATAATGATATTGTATTTTCTGAACTGTAAGTTAATATTATTATTTAAAATTACTTAAATATACAGTATACAAAGAACTTGTGCATAGCATTGAAATGTTGATTGGATAATATTATCCAAATCACTCTATCATTCTATATATTACTAATCTACATAGAATTGACTTTGAGGTATTATTATTATTATTATTATTATTATTATTATTATTATTATTATTATTATTATTAAGACCTCTTAAATGTTTTTAATTCTGTGACTTTTATATCTTATTAGATTGTATTTTATTTTTGTTTTTGTGATAGGTATGAGCATCAAGAAATTGCTTTGCATTGTGGAACAATGCTCAGGGAATGTGCCAGACATGAAGCCTTGGCAAGAATAATTCTATACGGAGAAGATTTTTATAGTTTCTTTAAATATGTAGAAGTATCTACTTTTGATATTGCATCAGATGCTTTTTCTACTTTTAAGGTTGGTTTTATTATTGTTACTTAAATACTCTATAACCATTAATCCTAGCCGAGTAAGTTGTATATGAATATAAGTAAGTAATAAATTAATAAATAGGTGATATAGGGTTGGTGCCACCAAGACTTTGCATCCGACACTAATTTATGCTATATTCGCGGTCTTCAATCCAATTTCCGCTTTGTTGAACACCACCTATCTTCTAGACCTCACCTCCTATTCTTAACCAAAATTCAGGTGCTTGAGCGTTCTGATAGCAAAGCATTTTCTGTTTCCCCTTACAGTCTCTATTCTCAATATTTAGCTAAAGTAGGTTGTGCATATGTACGCAACGATTTTGTTTGCTCTCATGTCTTAAATTTGGAGTCTTCTTAATTTTCCACTTTGTCACAATTAAGCTCTCTTACCATTTATTTTTTGTTTATTTATCTCCTAATTCTACTAACTGTCTAAACTCCAAAATAGAGCACATACTTTCTTCTCCTTTCTCAGAAATCATCATATTAGATTATCTCAGTGTTCACTACCACCAATGGCTTTCTTCTAGTTTTCATGATACAGTCGGTGAACATACCTTCCAATTCTCCATCCAAATCGATCTTGAGCAGTTGGTGTAGCTCCATATACTTGTATCCCTGATCACCTTGGAGATTAACCCAACATTCAAGACTTTTTTTTTTTTTAAACTTTTAATTTTTCTCCTTATGCTATCAAACTCTATCCTCCTCTAGGTTCTTCCGTCCGATCACTTTTTTATCTCTATCCTCTTCTATCGTTTCAAGTCTTACGCAAGAAAGAACCCACATATTAATTAAAAAAGTTTGATATTTCGGTACGTAAGCTGGTCAGACTTGCGATCGTACTTCTATGATTTCCCGTATGATGATTGTCGCTTCCGTGAGAGAGGTCATTCAAAGTTTGCAAGGCGCATTTCCTAGGTTATTCTATGTGGCATGGAGACGTACATTCTAGAATTTTTCACTTCTTCTAAACCTTACAAACTATGGCTTAACTCTGCTTTTTCTCAGGTTATTTGCAGCAAGATTGCTGCCTTCAGGAATTATCGTTGTCTTTAAACTTCAGAAATTCATGCAATTTAGGTTTTATCCCGGAATTGTGTAAAATCTGTTCTCGTAACACCAAAACTCATTTCTCGGTACAAAATGCAATAAGTTTTCCGGCTTCTCTTCCTCTCGTTCTTTCTGTTATTTTGTAATCAACTCAAATTTTGTTTCTTCCTCTTTCCCTCCTCTAGTATCTTCTTTCGGCACAACTGCCGTTTTGCCATCTTCTAAAGCTGAACTCCTCGCTCAAACTTACGTCGCTAATTTAATTTTAGATGATTTCAGAGCTTCACCTCTTCCTTCATCCCACCCCTAACTTATTTATGCCTATAATTGTACTTTCTTCTAATGATGTCATTTCTGCTCTCTTTGAGCTTAACACTAGGAAGGCGTTTCGTCCCGATAGAATCCCTCCTGTGGTTCTCAAAACTTGTTTTTTTTAGCTTGCACCCGGCCTTGGTAAACTATTTCGTCTGTCTTTCTACTTCAACTTTCCCTTCTTGCTAGAAACTTCTTTTCATTCATCCTGTGCCGAAAAAGGGGGACTCCTCAACCTTCCCACTACAGTCCGATTTCATCAACATCTGTTTTTTCTAAAGTTTCTTATTAATATTTGGAAACATCTCGAATCTTCTAATCGCCTGTATGGCTTTCGCTAAAACCTCTCTACTAGTGATCTTCTTCTCTCTCTGACTCTGTCCTCAGCTATTCGGCTCGTCATTTCGGTAAATCTTTTGCTGTCTCGCTGACATATCGAAAGTTTTCGATAGAATGTTGCAAGAAAACTTTGATTTTTAAACTTCTCTCTTTCGAAATCTACAGAAGAAATAGAACTCTTTAATGGAAGACCAAGAAGAAGAACAACAACTTTAAAAATTCAATCTTTCAAAGAACCTTTTTTAAATACAAAGATGAGAAGTTCTGTGGGAGTTTCTGATTTCCTTTTCAGTTGTCCTATAGCAGCTGTTGTAAACGGCCACCGTTCTTTCTTTAAATCTATTAATAGGGGTGTTTTTCAGGGATCTTTCCTATCTTCAACTCATTTTCTACTTTTCATTAAAGACCTTTTCTCAATTACTTAATAACCTATCCACTCCTATGCTAATGACTCCACACTTCATTACTCCTTCCAGTTTGAAGGACACCCCTTCCAACGGCAGTTTATTAACGCTAGAATGGTGGCCTTGAAACAACTAACTTCTGAACTTTCTTGTATTCAGATTGGGGCAGAGAAATCAAGGTTGTTTTAGTTCCTCCATCTCTCTACTCGACACAACCTTCCATATAACTATGACATCTTCGAAACCCACAACTTTAACCTTCGTCCATTCGTAGTATTCTCGGTGTTTCTTTTTCTCCTGATCTTTCTTAAAAGGAAAACATTATTTCTCTTTCTAAACAGCTTCCAAGAGGTTGAGTATTTTGAATCGCCTTCGAAATTTTCCTACCACTCGAGTTGCTTGCTCTTTATAGGGGTTTTGTCGACTCTTGTATAGAGTATGCCTCATATCTGGGATGGTTCACTCATACAGTTCTCGTCTTATCAACTCTTCTGCTCTCACTAATCCTTTCCAACCTCTTTCTGCCTGTTTAATTGTTGCGTCTTTCTTCTCTCTATACTATCTCTATTACAACGGACACTGCTTTTCTGAACTCTCTTGTCGCAAACCTTCACCGAGAAGGGCTTAAGCTACACTCCTTTCTCCACAGTCTCATCCTTTCTCTATCTAACTCCCTGACCCCAGACTTGACAGCTATGCTCAATTTTACATGTACTCAACTGGTAAAATCTGGAGCACACACACTATCTGTTTTCTCATCCTTCCTTTAACTTGAACACTTTTAAAGGACGTGTATCGAGATACGTCCGTCTGTAACTTGACTAGGTTTCTGGTATTTCTCCAACTGAAGGAAATTGGTAGGGCTCTGGCCTTTGTCCACCAGAGGATATATATATATATATATATATATATATATATATATATATATATATATATATATATATATATATATATATATATATATATATATATATATATATATATATATATATATATATATATATATATATATATATATATATATATATATATATATATATATATATATATATATATATATATATATATATATATATATATATATATATATATATATATATATATATATATATATATATATAGTGGGAAAAATTACTTTTTTCAAATATTTATTCTTTAAACAAGTAAGTTTGTTCTTAATTACTAATATGAAAATTTCCTGTATTTCCCCCGATTTTCAAGTATACTTGGGATTTCAGTGTTTTTAGTTATATTAGTTTTCATGATTGGTAAGTATTTAGTTTCACATTTAAAAAAAAAATTTAAATTTTTTTTTTTTTTTTTTTCAAGGAATGAAGATATAAATTTTTCACTTGCTTGAACATTTTGATATTATAGACTAGTCAGATGGTAAATTATTACAGTTAAAGTTCAACCACACATTTTACTTGTATTAGAAAAGGATGTTCTATAAAAAATTATATTTATTAGTGAAAATATTGTATTGTGGCCCTCTGAATTATATAGGTCTTAATTGGTGCGAAAAGGAATTGATGGATGAAATTTAGTTAATTTTTACCGCTTGCCGTTGCAAATGATTAGATTATTCGCGATGTCAAAGTTTTATAATGTCAATTTATGAAAATTCCAACAAAAGGAAAACAAACTAAATTAAAGCTAACGGTACTTTTTGATTTAATATTACCATTTCAACTACGTTAAGCATGAAGTTATTTTTTTATAAATAAAAAAGGAAAAAAAAGGTTTCTCTTTTTATTCTCAATGATGGATTTGTGCATTAATACTCCTACTAAAAAAAAAAAAAATTTTTTTTTTTTTTAATTAAAATCTTATTCAACGTTAGATAACTCTGGCAATGTTTCTTCTCCTTTGTTGTCTCATTTTGATACTTAATATCACACATTGTCAGGTACATTGTGTCCTCATACGTATAAATATTAGAAAGCAAGCAGCTCAAATGGCATCGCTTCCCTTGTGTTGAGTGTGTGTGTGCCTCTTAGTTGGCGCCAGTCCTCGTTCAACTGTTCTCTCGCTGTTTTAATGCTGGCATTTCCTTCAGTGTAGAGAGCCCTCGTATATATATATATAACTAATCTCTACGAATTTTAACAGCCGATCTGAAACTTCTAACTATCACTATAGAATCTCATTGGAGATATTTTGAGTAAATAGCATTTAATTTTAATATTGCAATTATAAATTTGTTTTATTTTACAGGATCTTTTAACTAAGCATAAAATGTTGAGTGCCGAATTTCTGGAACAGAATTATGATCAAGTTTTCTCTAACTACGAACATCTTTTAAATTCTGAAAATTATGTGACACGCAGACAGTCTTTGAAGCTGCTTGGAGAGTTGCTCTTGGATCGCCATAACTTCACAGTAAGTCATTTGTTTATGATTCGTATTATCGCTATATATAGAACGACATATGTGAAAGTATTTTGTCAAGATTTTTATAAATAATTGGGTAACGTGAACATTAGAAGAATCAAATACCTTATATTGTAGTATTAAAAACAAAAGGTTATGGGAGTTAAGAATGGAATGAATATATGATGTCATTGGATATGATAAATATAATTAAAGGGAAGTGATGAAGGCAGTTGAAAAGGAAAAAGAATTTCAGAATTGTTTAAACTTGCTTTCCTCAAAGTGAAATAAAAGAAGCGAAAGATTGTTGATCTGCAGGTAATTGGTCATAATGAGTCGACCTTTAAAGCGAATTACAAACGAGTCTTATACTGTAGTGAAAAGATATGAAAGAAGTAGGATCTTCAAAAATTTTTATGAAGAATTTGGAGTAGGATCGGAGGTAGATGAGAAATAAGCTAAGAAGAGAATGTTTGGATGAAAAGACTTGGATATTGAAAGAAGAGATTCATTGGAAGTATATTAGAGGTAGAACAGAGTTAAAGACAAAGGGAGGGGGGGGTTACATTTTTAAAAAAAAAAGTAAAAGTATTTAGTATTATTTCTCATTCTAAATGTCACACAGGTTATGAAGAAATATATCAGCAATCCGGACAACTTGAAGTTAATGATGACGATGCTGAAAGAGAAGAGCCGAAACATTCAGTTCGA
Source organism: Armadillidium nasatum (assembly GCA_009176605.1). Classification (NCBI taxonomy): domain Eukaryota; kingdom Metazoa; phylum Arthropoda; class Malacostraca; order Isopoda; family Armadillidiidae; genus Armadillidium; species Armadillidium nasatum. The sequence goes on along the minus strand of SEYY01022140.1, from coordinate 51,439 downwards.
AGCCTTTCATGTCTTCAAAGTATTCGTGGCCAACCCTGAAAAGCCACGACCCATTCTCGAAATTCTTCTTCGAAACCAAGATAAGTTGGTCGAGTTTTTGACGAGATTCCACAACGACAGAACCGAGGATGAGCAATTTAATGATGAGAAGGCTTACCTCATTAAACAAATTAAAGAGCTTAAACCTTTACCGCCTGATCAATAGTAAAATGGATTTGTTAGTCCATTAATAATAATAATAGTAATAATGATTAATAATAATAATAATTTTTTATTTTATTTTCAGAATACCCATTTAATTATTAGATATAACGTTTATTTTTAAAAAAAAATATGTATATTTGATATAATTTGAATATTAACTTTTAACAGAAAACTACAGTTAATTTAAGGTAACCTATTTTATTATTATTATTTATTATTATTATTATTATTATTGTAATTTAGGAGCCTATTGCATATATATATATATATATATATATATATATATATATATATATATATATATATATATATATATATATATATATATATATATATATATATATATATATATATATATATATATATATATATATATATATATATATAAAATGTTGTGTAGAAAGTGTATGTAAATTTTCTTACGTAAGAAGTGAATTTAAGAAGAAAGGATGCTTTTATTTTATTATTGTTTATTTTTTAAAATTGAAAGTAACAAAATTCAATAATTAGAAATAGAATGCACGATAAATCTTGCATAGTTCTTAATTCCACATTTTGGAGGGTCAGTTTTCTTGAGAATGGTGGTTAGATCCTTAAAATGAAAGGGTTTAATAAAATTGAAGATGAAATTGATTGGTTTATGTTGGAATTGATTGATTGACGTTACTGGAAGAGTAGATGAAAGAATTGTTAGATTTTACTTTGTAGAGTAAGTAAAAGAATTGAATTGATGTTATTTTTTAAATGGATGAAAGAATTATTGATTGAGATTACTGGTTGAAATGATGAAGGAATTTATTGATTGATTTGATGTTACTGGTATAAAATTGATGATGGAATTGATTGAATGACGTTATCGGTAGAGTTGATTGAGAAATTTCAATGTTGCTACCAGAAGAAGGAATTTGTTGATTAATGTTACTAGTAAAATTGATGAAGGAATTGATGGATTGATGTTACTGGTAGAATAGATAAACTAATCGGTTGACTGATGTTACTTGATAAAATAGACGAAGGAGTTTACTGATCAATGGAACTGGTAAAATTGATGAAGAAAATTGGTTGATGTTACTGATAAACTTGATGAATGATTGATTGATGTTAACTGGTAGAATAAATAAATTGATTGAATTGATGTGAATGGTAAAATAGATGAAGGTATTGATATTACTTGAAAAAAAGTTTGTCGAATTTATTTTAAATCTTTTGTTGATAGAAAATGACTCAAAATTGGCAATGGACGTAATTAAACAACCTTTTAATTTCAATATCTTCTTTTCCTCTTATAATTTGACCCTTTTTTCAGCCGATCGTAAAACAACTTAACTTTAAATTAAGCTTAATATATATATATATATATATATATATATATATATATATATATATATATATATATATATATATATATATATATATATATATATATATATATATATATATATATATATATATATATATATATATATATATTATTATTATTATCATTTCATTATTATTTTGCACTTTTGTTACTAAATTATTTATTTGGAATAAAAACATCATCCAATAGATAATAATTTTATATCAGAATGAAAATTGCATTCCATTATTATTATTTATTATTATTATATATTTGCATCAATATATATATATATATATATATATATATATATATATATATATATATATATATATATATATATATATATATATATATATATATATATATATATATATATATATATATATATATATATATATATATATATATATATATATATATTTTTTTTTATATATTAAATAAATTATTTTTTAAATAATTATTTTAAAATTTTTTTTTTTTAGGTTTTAAGTTTTTAATTTTTTTTTTAATTGGATATAAACCCATTGTGATTTTATCCAAGTGTATTATTAGTATTATTATTATTATTACTGTTATTATATTATTATTATTATTATTTTAATTATTATTCGGTTGGTTGGTAATATGTTTTTCTGTAATAGAAATAAAAAGTAAAGTTTGATAAATGCTGTAATCTGTTATTTCTTCAACCCTTTTCAGTTATTATTATTATTATTATTATTATTATAATTTTATTAACTGATAGTGATGTTATAATTTCGAGGAATCGAACCTTGGCCCAAAAGATGGAAGTCCGTTGTGTTGACCACTACTCCACTGATGGTTCAAAAGGAAATAATCCAGAACTTCTACTGACATATCTCGCCTAGTGAAAAGTCCCTTCAATATTTCCCCGACCACAACTTGGGCGTAGCGTCAACATGGACCAGGTTCTATCCTGAATATAAATCGCAGTGCAAATGTTATAATTTTGATAACCACTATAATAAATAAACCGTGGAATTATTATTTATAATTTTATTAAATATTAAATATTGAAGGGACTTTTCACTAGGCGATATATGTCAGTAGAAGTTCTGGATTATTTCCTTTTGAACCATCAGTGGAGTAGTGGTCAACACAACGGACTTCCATCTTTTGGGCCAAGGTTCGATTCCTCGAAATTATAACATCACTAGCAGTTAATAAAATTATAAATAATGATTCCACGGTTTATTTATTATAGTGGTTATCAAAATTATAACATTTGCACTGCGATTTATATTCAGGATAGATATATATATATATATATATATATATATATATATATATATATATATATATATATATATATATATATATATATATATATATATATATATATATATATATATATATATATATATATATATACACTAGGTTAATTAAACCCTCACAATTAAATTCCTCGTATTCTTTATTTAAGAAAGGCAATTGCAAAATGAATGATATGAAAATGGTAGGCAACACAGCCTTAGCAAAATAATGGGTATAATCCAATGAAGCACAAGATATATTTAAAACAGGATTGCGCACTTTTATGATCTTCGTTGTTAATTATTTGTGATTAATAAATTGGATATTAATTTATAAATTTCGTTGAGCTTGCCTTGTAATTACAGAGCAGATTCTCCTCTCAAGACTTTGTCGTACGCTTAACTGACTTTCTTTCTTCGCGCTCTTTTTTAACATCTTACTTCGTGAGAGGATCTCGTTCTCTCATTGGTCAGTTTCAACTGCGTGCCGTTTATAAAGAGCATCATTAGTTCAACTAATTCTTAAATGTTATCTTATTCAAAGTCTAAACTGTCAACTAACTACTAGCATCATTAGGGGTTATAACAAAGCTTTAGTTTCATAATGATTAATTTATAAAATAACACGCAATTATAATTATGCAAGAGGATGCCGATTCACAATACAGACTCTGTTTGGCACAAGGGGGTGAGGAGTTAAGTCGGTTAGAATATATATATATATATATATATATATATATATATATATATATATATATATATATATATATATATATATATATATATATATATATATATATATATATATATATATATATATATATATATATATATTACGCTTTCCAACTTTCCCACTTTCATGGGGTGGTGCACGCCATAATTCCTTCGCACACTTACACACACATCTCTCCTTTTACCAACCCCCTCACAATCGCTCAACATACGTATGTCATATTTTAATAACTACTCTGATTCCATTGAAGATGTTGATCATAGTTGTTGAACTTTATATCTTTTCTTATTAATATATCTTCATCAGAATTAATTTTGTCAAATTTTGTGACCTTTATGAAGTTTAGCATTATAATAAAAATTAATTAATTTTAAAGTACTTTTGAA
>SEYY01022140.1:32500-42500 GCA_009176605.1 Armadillidium nasatum | reverse complement strand
ACTCTTTCCTCCTCTGGGTTCCTCCGATCACCTTCTTATCTCTGTATCCTCTTCTATCTCTTCAAGTCTTCCGCAGGAAAGACCCCCTTCTGTTGAAAGGAAACGTGTGTGGCATTTCGATGCCGCAAGCTGGTCGGACTTGCGGTAGTACTTCTTCGATTTCCCGTGGAGTGATTATTGCTTCCGTGGGAGGAGTCCCTCGGAGTGTGCAGAACGCATTACTGAGGTGATTCTCTCTGGCATGGATTCGTCCATTCCATTTTCTTTCCCTTCTACTAAACAAACCTTGGTTTAACTCTGCTTGTTCTCGCGCTATCCGCCGCAGGAATGTTGCCTTCAGGGATTACCATCGTCTTCAAACCCAGAAACTCATGCTACTTATGTTTGACCCCGGAATCGTGCAAAAACTCTTTTCTCCGTAGAAAATGCAATAATCTTTCTGGCTCACGCTCTTTCTGGCATTTTGCAAAAAATGTCAACTCTAACTTTGCTTCTTCTTTTCTACCTCCTTTAGTATGTTTTACCTTCTTCTAAAGCTGAACTCTTTGCTCATACTTTTGAATCTAACTCTACCTTAGCCGATTCCGGAGCTATTCTTCCACCTTCAACTCCCACAAACTCAGTTAGGCCTAAGATTAGAATTTCTTCTAAGGATGTCATTTCTGCTCTCTCTGAGTTTAATTCTAAGAAGGAGTATGGCCCTGATGGTATTCCTCCTGTGGTTCTCAAACTTGTGCTTCCAAGCTTGCACCCTGCCTTGGTAAACTATTTCGTCTTTGTCTCTCTACTTCAACCTTCCCTTCTTGCTGGAAACTTGCCCTCATTCAGCCTGTGCCGAAGAAGGAGGATCCCTCTCAACCCTCTAACTACCGTCCAATTTCTTTGACCTCCGTTCTTTCTAAAGTTTTTGAATCTATCTTTAATAGAAAGATTTGGAAACAACTCAATTCTTCCAATCTTATCTCTGATCGTCAGTGTGGCTTTGGTAAGAAACGCTCTACTTCTTTCCCTCCTCTCTGACTCTTGATCCTCTGCTCTTCGGCATTTCGGTGAATCCTTTGCTGTGGCGCTGGACATATCGAAAGCTTTCGATAGAGTCTGGCATAAAGCTTTGATTTCTAAACTTCCCTCTTTCGGTATCTATCCTTCTCTCTGTGATCTTCTCTCTAGTTTCATTTCCGGTCGTTCTATAGCAGCTGTTGTAGTCTGCCACCGTTCTTCCTTTAAACCTATTAATAGTGGTGTTCCTCAGGGTTCTGTCCTATCTCCAACACTTTTTCTGCTTTTCATTAATGACCTTCTTTCTATTATCTCATTTCTTGTGATCTTTCTTGGAAAGGACACACTAATCCATTCTCTTTCTAAACAAGCTTCTAAGAGGTTGAGTGTTCTGAGGCGCCTTCACAACTTCTTTACACCACCCCAGTTGCTTGCTCTGTATAGGGGTGTTGTTCGTCCCTGTACGTATGCTTCGCACATCTGGGCTGATTCCACTCATACAGCTCTCCTGGAGAAAGTGGAGTCTAGGGCTTTTCGTCTCATCAACTCTCCTGCTCTTACTAACTCTCTCCAATCTCGTTCTGCCCGTCGAATTGTTGCGTCACTCTCTCTCTTTAATATCGCTATTAAAATGCAATGGACACTGCTCTTCTGAACTCTCTCGTTGCATACCTCCTCCATTGAGAAGAGCTCGTGGGACGCGCCTTTCTACACAGTCTCATCCTTTCTCTGTCCAACTCTCTGACCCCAGACTTAACCGCTATGCTCAGTCTTACATATACTCTACTGGTAAAGTATGGAACACACTCCCTTTATCAGTTTTCCCAACTTCCTTTGACTTGCATACTTTCAAACGCCGTGAATCTGGACATGTCGGCCACCATCGACCAGAATATATTTTTCCCAACTCCGGTGGAATTTGGTGGGCCTCCGGCCTTTGCCCACCGGAGGAGATATATATATATATATATATATATATATATATATATATATATATATATATATATATATATATATATATATATATATATATATATATATATATATATATATATATATATATATATAGTAGTGGTAAAACGCTATGCTTTTGTGTTATAGGGCCCGGGTTCGATTCCCCTATAGCAAACTTTAAAAAACATTGATGTTTATGATATATATATATATATATATATATATATATATATATATATATATATATATATATATATATATATATATATATATATATATATATATATATATATATATATATATATATATATATATATATATATATAATAATAATAATAATAATAAAAGATAGATAGATAGTTAGGTTGACCGAGCATCACATTCTCTACACCGCATTGCACCTGGAGGTGGTTCACCAACCAACACAACACAGCGCAGCACAGCACCATTCGTCATTTTTTTTTCACAGTACCGCACCGCACCGGGAACAATGAGATTTTGTGCTGAGCCGCACCGCACTTCCCTCGCCACATCAACGTATCGGCCATCCCAAATAGATATATGCAGAGAGAAATTAGTCATCTCTGCTGTTTGTGTATTGTTTTTATGTTAATTAATTGATTATTCCGCAATAACCGTTAATTATTATTATTATTATTATTTTTTTTTTTTTTTCAGGAGATAGTGTATTGGTACTGCAAGGAAAAGATGAATCAAATTCAGAAGATTGGGCTCAATATAACGAACCGTTCAAGGCTTTACAAAATTTTACAATTTGTTTAAGACTAAAACCTTTTCTTTTGCGAAGGACAATGACTATCTTAAGTTACGTTGTTGAATCCGAAGACAGCGAATTGAAATTAGGTAGAATTTCTTCAATTTTAAGTTAGTTGTTTTAGATATAGAAAGAGTTGAATTAATTTACTTTATTTGTTCTACAGAATTCGTTGAAAAAAATTTGAATTTGCGGTTATTCAATTCAGAAATTAATGTAGACATGATGGGTGAGATTGCTTTATTAAGGTGAGAAAAATTTAAAGATTTTTTCAAATCAAATTTTCAGCTACTTTATTTTTCTATTATTCAGCACTTCTATCCCCTTGAAGTTCATTTTTTTTAAAACACTAAGTCGTATTCTTTGGTACAAAAATTAGACTGAAAATGTAAGTTAGCTTCTTTTTCATGTCTTGATTTAAGGCATCTTAAACATTTTCCTTTTTAACTTTTAAATATCCTATAAAGAGAAGTTTTTTTCGATCCTTTTCTTAGTTTCTAAATCTTCTATATCAGAATAAGAGAGAGAGAGGGATAAAATAGCGATATTATTATACATGTATAATATATTATTATTATTATTATTATTATTATTATTAGCTTTCATTAACATTTAGGCCTCATTATTATTATTATTATTATTATTATTATTATTATTATTATTATTATTATTATTATTATTATTATTATTATTATTATTATTTTTGTTTAGAGTACGACATAAACAATTTTTATTTTTTTAGACGACAATTTTTTCCTTACAGTATGTTAGCATGGCCTACTTTTTTAAATGAACCTCTTTTTAAGTTTTAGAAATAACAAACGAATTTTTTTCCAATCTGGCCTCTGTGTGTGTGTGTGTGTGTGTGTGTGTGTGTGTGTGTGTGTGTGTGTGTGTGTGTGTGTGTGTGTGTGTGTGTGCACGATTACGATTTGGTGAAAAGATGGGTGACAACCATAATTATGGACCCTACGATTTACTGCTTCGACGATTTGAAAAAATGTGCCCAACCACTTTAATTTATGAAAATTAAATGTTGATGTTTGGACAAGAAATAATGTCGACGATTTAGACGACTCTAAACTCGTTTTTAAAATTGTCTATCAACGCTTGCGCTATTTATACCTATTATCAACAGCAATATTATAAATGTATGAGTTGCAGTGAATGGTGTCCCGCTGTAAAGTATTAGTATTGCTATTATTGTTGTTATTGCAATAACTAATATATGCATAATCGGAATAATAATGATGCTAATAATTATAACATTATTATTATTATTATTATTATTATTATTATTATTATTATTATTATTATTATTATTATTATTATTATTATTATTATTACTATCAGCATCATTATCATTGATATTATTACTATTGTTTATTAAAATTATTTATTATTATTATTATTATTATTATTATTATTATTATTATTATTATTATTATTATTATTATTATTATTATTATTATTATTAGAATTATTACTATTATTATTATTAAATCTAATCTTTGCTATTATTATTAGTAGTATTTTGTATCAAATACCATAAGTAACGTCTCTGTTATTGTTACTTGCATTATTGAAACTATTATTAACATTTCTAGAGTCTTGTTACTTTAGCAGTAACCTATCATAACTTGTAATTGTTAAATAAATTAAAATTATATATGCATTAACCATCGGGGCTCAAAGGAAACCGCAGTGTTCTCCCCTTGCAGCCTCTTTTCAGAGAACTGGACAGTCACAATATTATTATTATTACTATTATTATTGAATTTAGTTGTACAGGATCTACTGTTAAACTTTAAACCTGTAAACGTACCATTTCAGGAATAAAGTTTTGTGAAATTGAAATTGTGAAATTAGTATTATTATAATTATAAATTGTTATTTTTATTATTATTATTATTATTATTATTATTATTATTATTATTATTATTATTATTATTATTATTATTATTATTATTATTATTATTATTATTATTATTATTATTATTAGTATTATTATTAATTATTATATAATATAATAAAGTTTTGTGAAATTGAAAATGTGAAATTAGTATTATTATTATTTTAAATTCTACTATTATTATTAGGGGTGCACCGATAAGCCAAGTAGCCGATTACCGATTATCGATTAATCGGCCTTGGAAATCGACCGATTACCGATTAATCGGCCTTTCATCAATGACACCTAATAAGTAATGAGTTATTATTAATTAATTAATAATAAATTATTACTTATTATTAATTTAAATTATTTTTTTTTTTTTTTTTTTTTTTTTTTTTTTTTTTTTTTTTTTTTTTTTTTTTTTTTTTTTTTTTTTTTTTTTTTTTTTTTTTTTGCTTACTTTTCAGATATATTAAAAATAAAAATTTAAAATTTTTAAGATAACTCTAAATTCTAGAATCTCGATTATAGAAATATAAATAATTAAATATTAATTACACTTTATAACGAAAGCAGTATGTCAACCAGTTATTGTTGGAAGTATTTTGATGTTCATCCTAAGGATAACAGTAAATGTATTTGTAAATTATGTAAAGCCACCATATCAAGAGGTGGCAAATCTGCAAAAAGTTATACAACGACAAATATGTTGAACCACATTAAGAAAATTCATTCAGATGAAGCAAAAGCTGAAACGGATAAGCTGAAAAGGCAATATGATTGGTCACAGCCAAGTGCTTCAGAAGCAAGTAGCAGCAACTATGAGCCTCCAAAATAAGTTCAACCAACTATACAATCTGTTTTAGAAAAGAGTAAAATTTGGAATATTAACAATCACAAGTCACAAGAAATACATTATTTGATAGGAGAAATGATAGATGTTGATATTCAACCATATTCTTTAACATCTGACATTGGATTCCAAAGGCTTATTGCAAAACTCTGTCCTAATTACAGAATTCCATCAAGAAAATATTTCACAGACAAAATAATCCCGGATATATTTATGAAAGTAAAAGCAAAAATTCAGACATCGCTCGATGAAATTAGCAGTCTTTCTTTGACCACAGACATTTGGACAGCTTCAACAAATAATGCTCCATTTCTGAGTGTGACAGGCCATTGGCTTTCAGATGAGTTTGAACAATGTAGAGCTGTGCTTAGAGTTGTTCCTTTCCCTGGTTCACATACAGCTGAAATAATAAGTGAACAACTACACATTGTTCTGAATGAGTATAAGATCTCCAACAAAATTTTTCTTGTACTACGAGATTCCGCCGCAAATATGGTTGGTGGTATGAGGGAGAGTGGTGTACAGTCACTATCGTGTTTCATACACACATTGCAACTTTCAGTAAATGAATCAATATTTTCGCAAAAGGCTGTGAGCAATATAATTGCAATTAGCAGAAAAATAGTATCACACTTTAATCATTCTCCATTAGCGATTAGCAAATTAACCGAAATCCAGGAGCAGCTTAAATTAGACAAACATAAACTGATTCAAGATGTGTCTACTCGTTAGGATTCAACACATTATATGCAGAAAAGAAATTTAGAACAGCGAATAGCTCTTATAATGTATGCTGTTGACAATAACATTCCAACTTTATCAAGTTACCAATGGGCAATTGTTGGAAAAGTTGTCCAGTAATTAAATCCATTTGAAGACATCAGCAAAGAATCAAGTAACAGAACATCAACTATATCAATGATAATTCCTACAATATTAGCTCTCAGATTATTTCTATTAAAAGATACCAAACCTACTGGTGAATTTTCTGGAATTATCTCAACTGTTGAAGAATTCAGTGCATCAACTGAAAAAAGATTTACATCATACTTAAATGCAAAATTTCTGTGCTTGGCTACTTTTCTCGATCCCAGATTTAAATTGAAATTTCAAAAGGATGACATTAAAGAAGACACTATTAAGAAATGGGTTATAGATATTGTAGAACATCAAGCTGAGATAAATTCTATTGATAGTCAAACAGGAGACAGCTCTTCTAATGATGATCAAGATAATGAAACTTATGAAAGTGTACCTAAAACTGTTTCCCTTTCAAAGCTGTTAGATGATTTCTAGTCAAATAAGCCTATGAAAATAAATTCAGACTTAGACGTTGCAAGTACAACAGATGTGCAACCCAAACTCAAGAAGAGTAAATCTGTTACTCGTAAATGCGCAAAGGAACTGGATCAATATTTAACTCTACCAACACTTCAAAGAAGCGAAAACCCATTTCTTTGGTGGAAAAAGACACGGGAGACTTTACCAATATTGAGCAGTTTGGCTTCAAAATATTTAAGCGCACCACCATCATCTGTTGAGAGTGAAAGACTCTTTAGTACAGGTGGTAATATCTAGGAACCTACATGGAATAGGCTGTGTCCTGAAAATGGGGAAACTCTTTGTTTCTGCATTATAACTTAAGAGTATTGAACTTTAAATACTGATGAGCTTGAGAGCTGAGATAGAAGACAACATAAATTGAAGAGGCAACAGTATAAACAGAAAACAAGGAAAACTGCCAAAATTTAGTAGTATTTTTATGCACTTTGTATGTATGTATTTTTAGTATTTGTATTAACAATGAGTCAATTTAATATGTTAATGTTTCATAATTTATGAATGATTTCTTAATAAAGTAAAAAAAAAAAAAAAAAAAAAAAAAGGCAAAAGCCATAATAGCAGCCAGGCACAAAATGACTAACAATTTTTTTTTTTTTGAAAATTATATTGGAGATTGTTATTTGTTACTGCGTCGAAGCTATCTGATGATTAACTTGGCAGTTATGAAATGGTCTTGTAAAGGTTGGTTTGTTCTGGTAAAGGATTTAAGCAATCGGCCGATCAATCGTGTGAATGGCCGATTACCGATTAATCGGTAATATGGCCGATTAGGCCGATTACCGATTATCTAACGATTAATCGGTGCATCCTTAATTATTATTATTATTAATTATTATTATTATTATTATTATTATTATTATTATTATATAATATTATTATATAACATTATTATATGGTATTATTATTATTATTTTATTATTATTATATTATTATTATTATATTATTATTTATTATATTATATTATTATTATTTATTATTTTATTATTATATATTATTATTATTTTATTATATTATTTATTATTATTATTATTATTATTATTATTATTATTTTATTATATTATTATTATTATTATTATTATTATTATTATTATTATTATTATTATTTTTATTATTATTATTATTGAAGTTAAAATAATCGCTTAGCGATTATTTCATTAAGTTGCTCGATGTGCGAGCAAAAATAAATTCTGATGTGAGGATTTTTTCTATGATGAATAAAGCGAATATAGATAGTGTACTCTCTCTATATTACAAATTTAGATGTTTAGAGGCAATATTTCTTTTAGAGAGTAGGGTTTATCTTTTACATAAAATAATATTTATAAAGATGAAGATGTTCACCGTTAGAATAAGCTTTTTTGAGAAAAACTGTTTTTCTCACTGCTTAAAATATATTGAACCCGTTTCAGGCCTCTAAGAATATTTAAAGTTATGCTACAAAAGCTTTTTAAGGTGTAAAGACTATTTAAATAGCGAAACGAAATGTTCTTTACGTAACTTTTTTTCGCTTTTCACTAATAGTATTCCCGATTTATTAAGCTAATTAATCACTTTGCCTTTTATTTCGACAAGTTTAATCGTTTCGGTAATCGATTATCAAAATATCGGAGAATATTCTATGAAGTTGACAAAAGATGAATCAATTCTTTGAAAGAACTCAAATGTAAATGAACGAAGAAGAAAGTCTCGAACAATTTTTTTTGTTTTGTTTTATTTTTGAGAGCGAACCTCACCGACAAGGGAATATGCCGTCCTTCCAGGCAGACAAAATACTGCCCTTCAGGCCATCACGAGTTCGGAACGAGTGAACCACGTCCACATACAATGAGAGCCCGAAATACTCTCCCTTTCTCGAACAATAGATCTTAACTGAACGAAATCTAAAACAAAAAAGTGAAGAATTTATTATCGTCAACCTTTGATTATGACAACCACTAATCTCCAAAAAATCTTCCTTTGTTTTTTGCTAGATTATTTCTACTGTACATCTGGCTACCACGAAATATAATTTTAACAATGTATTATACAAGTATAATATTATATAAGTATTATAATTATTATTGCAATTATATTATTATTATTATTATTATTATTATTATTATTATTATTATTATTATTATTATTATTATTATTATTAATATTATTATATATATTATTCTTATTATATTATTATTATATAATTATTATTACATTATTATTATTATTTATTATTATTATTATTATTATTATTATTATTATTATTATTATTATTATTATTATTATTATTATATTATTATTATTATTATTATTATTATTATTATTATTATTATTATTATTATTATTATTATTATTATTATTATTATTATTATTATTATTATTAAAAATATAAGAAATGAAGAAAAAATATTTACCTTAAAGGGAAATCATTGAAAGCTGAATTGATATCAAAACAATTATTAAATATCTACAATGCCCAACAATCTTAGTCTTAAATTTTGAGTTTCATCAGGAGATTGATAACAAGTTGCAAGTAGAGAGAGAAAAGGAATAAAATTTGAATTTAAATTGGCCAACAAGTGATAGGTTTTAAGATCCCTGAGAAATCTAAATAAAAAATGTTAGTAATAAAGAGATTATGAACTTGTATATATTAATTATGTTATTATATTATTATATTCGTTGCATTATTATATTATTTTTGTTAATTATATTATCCGCACACGGTAAATATCCTACATTTTGAAAACTAGAATCTCCGAATACAATTTCTTAAAAGATTTCTTTAATTATTACGATTTTGTTGGTTTCCAGATAAAAGAAGAGTAGCTTGGAAGCATTATCCGCCGCCAGATTAGCCTAACTGGATTTTGATTTGCAATTGCAAATCGTTCGACTTAAATGAACCTCACGCTCTTTCCTGGCACAGTTTTGGGGGTTTAACCCATCGAAATTGGCCCTCTAGTCGGAGAAAGGGCCACTGGAAGGCCGGTGAACCCCACAAAATCGGTGTCAGGAAGTAACCTGAGCTTTTGGTATTGCTACGTCCTCTTCACAGTTTTTCCTTTTTTTTTTTTTTTTTTTTTTTTTTTTTTTTTTTTTTTTTTTTTTGAGGTTCAATCCGGCTGAAATTTTTCTCGAATTTGGGGGGGAAGGGGTCCGTGAGGGTCCGGGAACTTTCTAAAAAGGTCAGGAAGGTCCCTGA
>SEYY01022140.1:5000-27500 GCA_009176605.1 Armadillidium nasatum | reverse complement strand
TAGGAACGAAGAAAGATTGCTTTTTTTAGGTTTAAATTGTCTAACTTTAAACTAAACCTAATTTTATATCAGTTAGCCAATTTTATATTCAATTCTACACATCCTGAAAATACACAACGTCTATAAATCTGACTTTAATAATATTCAAAATAAAATTTCCCTTATTGCTCAAAAATTCTTTTGGAATTTTAAACCTTACAAAATTTTCTTCATAATTTCGAAATCAGACATGCCAACCTTAACGTTCCTAAGAACCGACAAATCAATTTCCATCTGCAAACCTGATAAAAGCAACGATGTTGCCTTGTTAAATAAATCTGACTATGTAGACAAAATGAACTCCATCTTTATAGACGATAAACTTAATATAATAAATAAAAACCCTCTTCAACCTTTCTAGCTTTATCACTAGAAGACAAAATTAATCGTCCTCAGAAAATTTTACAACAAAATATTAAATCAATATTATTATGACTCATGGTATTCAAGAGGCTCTTTCCCCGGTCTTCCCGTCAGATCTTTATTAGCTGCCTACAGAACTCACAACTATAACCTATCCAAATTCTTCGTTCCCTTTCTATCCCCATTTAGCATTAACGAATTCACATTAAGAAATTCTTATGACTTCGAAAACTGGCTTTCCTCCATTTCTAACGCATAAATATTATATATCCAGCTTCGACATCCAATCTCTATTCACTAACATCTCTACATCTGACACTATTAACTCCCACTTAATTACATTTATTTTCTCTTTAGAGGCTCTTCCCCCGGTCTTCCCGTCAGATCTTTATTAGCTGCCTACAGAACTCACAACTATAACCTATCCAAATTCTTCGTTCCCTTTCTATCCCCATTTAGCATAAACGAATTCACATTAAAAAATTCTTATGACTTCGAAAACTGGCTTTCCTCCATTTCTAACGCATAAATATTATATATCCAGCTTCGACATCCAATCTCTATTCACTAACATCTCTACATCTGACACTATTAACACCCTACTTAATTACATTTATTTTCTCAATCTACTTTTTTTAAACTTCACCAAACCTGAATTCAAAAAGAATTCTTAACCCTAACCACCTCAGATACCTATTTCTTTTTCAGTCATAAACTTTACTGTCAATCTGATTCTTTAGCCATGGGATCTCCTCTCAGCTCTATACTGGCAAACACATACCTAAACCACTACGAATCAATATGGCTAGCACAAGCACCTTCCAACATAAAGCCCGTCTACTACAAAAAATACATGGATGATACGTTCCTTCTCTTTTCTTATAAACATCAAGTCTTCCCTTTTCTACATTTTCTAAATCGACAAAACTTTCCATCATTAAATTCACCAAAGAAGAAGAATCTGAAAATAGTTTATCCTTCTTGGATATCCTCATAAAAAAAATCATCCAATTATAATTGAGTATTTACCGCAAACAAACATTCACCAACCTTTCACAAAATTTCTTTAGTCATGTCCCCTTCCTCTATAAATGCAATAATATAAAAACTTTAATCCACAGAGCCTTTCATTTAACTTCCAACTACCATAACCTTCACATGGAATTTACCTTCCTAGTCAAATTTTTCAATTCTAATCCGTTCCCTTCTTCCCTAATCTACACACTAATAAAGAGATTCCTAAATTCTGCCTTCATCCCCAATTTCCAGCAGCCCCCAAACTCCCTCTCTTTATTAAATTACTGTTCTATAACCATTCATATCTTAAACTTAAAAACGCCCTTCTCAAAATTCTACAAACACACTACCTTCATATAAATTTAATTTTCATTTTCATATCCAATAGTTCCTGTTGCTCCTTTCTCAGTCACAATGATCACCTACTGGCCCACTTACACACCTCTGTTGTATATAAATATACCTGTGGTGTCTGTAATGACAACTACGTTGGCAGCACCCAATGCAAAATCTCCATTAAAACAAAGGAGCATAGAGGTCACTCAGCCAGAACAGGATATCATTTCACCTCAAATAATCCCTCCAGTATTAGACATCACAGTCGTATTAAATATCATCCTATAGACTTTAATCATTTCTTCATTATTACTCAAACCAACCAATTTTCAGAGTTGAAAAATTTAGAATCCATATATATCGCCATGCTCAAACCATCTCTTAATAACGACCGCATCCCCTTCCATTTACTTCTCTTTTGAATGTGCTTTCCCCCTGTTACTGAAAATACTTTCCTACGAATTATTATTATTATTTTGTTCTTTCGCCAACAAGAGTGATTTGTGCCATCTGTGTTCATTTATGCTATGAAATAACTTTTGTAACTTTAATATCCTGAAGACGGGAATTAAAAATTTCTCGAAACGTTAATATAGATATTTTTTTGGATTTAATAAACCTGTTTTGCTTTTTAAGATTTTATTGTTTCTCTCCGGTATGTTCCGAATATTTGTTTTTTTTTTAAAAATATATATATAATATATATATATTATATATAATATATATATATATATATATATATATATATATATATATATATATATATATATATATATATATATATATATATATATATATATATATATATATATATATATATATATTATATTATATATATATATATATATATATATATATATATATTTATATATATATATATATATATATATATATATATATATATATATATATATATATATATATATATATATATATATATATATATATATATATATATATATATATATATATATATATATATATATATATATATATATATATATATATATATATATATATATATATATATATATATATATATATATATATATATATATATATATATATATATATATATATATATATATATATATATATATATATATATATATATATATATATATATATATATATATATATATATATTGTCACCACCCGTTGGGCAAAGGACAATGACTTGTCAAATGCCACTGGAGTTGAAGAAGAAAAAAAAACGGGTTCAAATTAAAGGTTGACATGCCCTATACACGATGTTTGAAATTGTAAATTTAAAGCGAGTTAGAAAAATGGTTAATGAAAGTGTGTTACATACTTTACTAATAGAGTATATGTAAGACTGAGCATAGAAATTAAGTCTAGTTTCAAAAAGTTGAAAAGAGAGAAGGTGAGACTATGTTGAAAGGTGAGTCGAACGAGATCTCATCAAAGGAGCTCGTACACGACAAGAGTTCAAGGGTAATAAGAGAGAAAGGGAGGGAGGGAGGAAAGGAGGGAGAGAGATACGGAAATGGAGAGAGAGGGGAGAGAGGGAGGGGCGACAGGGGAGCGGAGAGAGGAAGAGAGGAGAGAGAGAGAGAGAGAGAGAGAGAGAGAGAGAGAGAGAGAGAGAGAGAGAGAGAGAGAGATCAGGAGTAAGTAAACAAAATAAAAAAAATTCAAAAGTCCAAAGGATATGAATTCCGATAAACTCGAAAACTTCAGAAAAAAAGCTAAAGAAATTAGATGGTTGTTAATGAGTTGGGAGGGGTCTTCCTTCTTCCCTACAATCTAAATGCCTTTAACTAGAAAGGAAAGATAGAGGCTGAAAGACAGAGTCAAAGCAGTTTCTCAAAGCGGTGAGAAAAGCTCAGTTCAGAATGCTTTGATACATAGCCCTGGGGATTACCTTGCATTTTCTTGTAATTTATCTCAGAGACCAAAACTGCATCTTCATGAGAAATTAAAGTAATGGGTGTTTATTTTTATGATATTACTCCAACTTGAAAATGAATTATTTAATTATAATGTTTGGTCCTTAACAGTTACAAGATCAGATTATGTATGAAATAGGGAGGGTCCAATCTTTAAACAAAAATTTTATTATTTGACCGATTACCTTGAAATTTGTAGTGTATACGTCTTTCTTCTCGCTCTAAAAAGTCGATTTCTGACGTTTTTCTGAGTCTATAACGGTTTAAAGTTATTGGAGCCAAACTTCTAAAAAAAAAAAAAAAGGAATAGCGGGGCTAAACCACCGGTAGAAATAACTTGAAAATTTAACTGAATATTCTTAGCTTCAGTAGCAAGAAACACTAATGTAGGAATTTTTTATATCTGCTTTAGAAAAAAAAAAAAAGTTATAAAAAAAAAAAAAAAAAAAAAAAAAAAAAAATTTACCCTTCCGGACAAAAAAATTATTTTTAAAAAATACACCTACTAATTTTTTTTTCATTTTTGGCAGATGTTTAGAGGAGGAAAAGGGATACAACTTTTATTTAGTACATTATTAAATGATATTTGTTCTCTTTGAGATATAGCCTCTCAAAGTTTTGGAAATTTTGAAATTTCTTCGAAAATTGGCCAAATTTGAGAGGCTATATCTCGAAACCAACAAATAGCACTGAATAACAGTTGGTCATTTAAAAGGACATATAACTTTTTTTTCTAAAACACAGAGAACAAAACTTTTTTTAGAAGTTTTCGTAGCTAATGCATTTGTGAATATATAATCCAATTTTCAAGTCATTCTGATTAGTGGTTTGGCTCCACTATTCATTTGAAAAGGGAATTTTAACCTTTATAGGTACAGAAAAACGCTAAAAATCGAGTTTTTCAGCGGGATAAAAGGTATATACCTTAAAAATTTCAAGGTAATCGGTCGAAAAATTTAAAAAAAAATTTATAATTGTTACCGTTCCCTTAATTAATAATTCATTTCATTTATTCGAATTTGGTCGGATAACAGAGTCGTGTGACAGCAAAACAGTTACAGAAGCAGGGGAAGGCGTGGGTGACGTGAGCCATCGCCCACGGGCCCCGAGCAAAGTGTTTCAAATCATAAAATATTTCTTAGCTTAACCATTAATACGTGAAATGAATCAACTTGACTCATACACATGCACAAAGTTTCCCCTAAAGATTCTTTTATTTTATCGAACAAAGTAGGGTCATTATTTTCAATAACGCTTATGTAACAGTCTAATGGATATTAGTGGCGACTGGCGATATGATAATTTCGTTTATTAAAATTCGATCGTATAACAGAGTCGTATATAACTCCTCAGTGACACAGGTGACAGTTATTATTCTTTATAGAAATACTATATATCAGTCTATTACATTCCCTTGACATTTAAGAAAATGCAGTAGGCTATAACCCATATAAGTTTATGAAGACTTGTTATTTTCTTATTTTGCAGATCCACTGATTTCTCTTGAATCCTAAAGACTGGAAGCTCAATGGTTCAGCTCACTGGCGATTCATGGAATAAAAATGATTACATCTCTTTTCAAACACACGGTGAATTATTCCTTCTTCCTTTTTCAGCTTCTATCAAACATCATGTAAATTATTGTGAATCTATCGGGGGAGTAATAGGAGTACCGATGTCAGAAGAGGAAAATGGAAAAATTATTAATGTCTCATTACCATGGGTTCCAAATCTGTTCAAGAGATTCTGCTAATTATTTTGCCTGGTTGGGAATAAAGGATGACGTAACTGAAGGAAAGTGGTTAACATTTGATGGTAGTTATAATGCATATTTTAAGTGGGCAAGGAACGAGCCAAATGGAGAGATTTATGAAAATTGTGCTGTCATTGCCACATCCAATATTAGAAGAGGCGCTTGGTATGACGTACGATGTAAAATATTGAAGTTATGCTCACTTTGTCGTATAATTCGTACCCCTGTATTGAAACTCAAAGGAGTTCTTTTGAATTATGCTGACATAGATGTAAATTATGTACCTATTCTTCCGTTAGAAAAGGAATATGTTGAATTTAAGGGTTTCTATGGAACTTCTATTACATACTCTTCCGAATCTAATTCATACACTTTAGGATGGAGAAATAAAACATTCGCAACGTTAGAAAGTAGATCTCCTTTAATAAATCCAATAGGAAGAAATATATGGAGAGATGTTTCAAATGAAAAGAGTTTCGAGCTACTGATATCGAAATGTAATAAAAATCAGTTTTCTTGCGCTTCTGGAAAATGTATTCCCCTTTCTGAAAGATGCGATAATTTTCCGTCTTGCCCAGATAGAAGCGACGAAGACAACTGTTACATTTTAAACATACCAGAAGCTTATAAACCAACCAACGTTCCTCCACCGCTACCTCATACATTTAGCGAAAAACTTTACATTTCAGCACTGGAAATATCCAGAGAAAATACTTCTCCATTGATTTTATACGTGTATCTAAATATCATTAGAATAGCTTCTGTTAACGTCATGCAAATGGAAATCACTCTTGAATTTATATTAATAGTCAGATGGAAAGATTCGAGGTTGGAATTTAATAATTTAAAACAAAACGAGCAGAGCAATTTGATCAAACCAAGTCAATTTAAATCAATTTGGATTCCTCAGGTTAGATGAATAAATAATCTTGTATATATATATATATATATATATATATATATATATATATATATATATATATATATATATATATATATATATATATATATATATATATATATATATATATATATATATATATATATATATATATTTATTATATATATTTATTTTTATTTTTTTTATTTCACCTCTGGTGCGAAGGCCAGAGACCTACAAAAAATTTCCACCAGAGTTAGAGAGAAAATTGTAAACCTGGTCAAATTAGAGCTGTATGAGTGAAACCACCCAGATGTCTGAAGCGTACTCCATACAGGACCCAACAACATCCCTATAAAGTGAAAGCAACTGGGGTGGCTTAAAAAATATCACGAAAGTGCCTCAGAACACCCAACATGTTAGGGGCTTGTTTAGAAAGAGAAGTAATGTGATCTTTCCAAGAAAGAGCACGAGAAAAAGAAACACCAGGAATATTAAGGAGAGATGAAAGTTTGAGTTGTGTGTTTTAGAAGAAGGTATCATAGTTGTTTGGAAGGTTGTGTCGAGTAGAGAGATGAAGGAATTGAGTTTTGATGGTATTGAAAACTACCATGTTTTCTGTGCCCCAGTTTGAAATACGAGATAGATCAGAGATCAGTTGCTCTAAGGCTATCTTCCTTGCGCTTATTTACTCCTGTTGGGCAGGGCTACTTTCAAATTGAAAAGAGTAATGAAGGGTGGAGTCATCAGCATAGAAGTGGATAGTAGATGAGGTAACAGAGAGAAAGTCATTAATGAAATGCAGAAAAAGTGTTTGGGATAGGACAGAGCCCTGAGGAATACCACTATTAACAGATTTAAAGTATGAACGGTGGTTGTCTATAAGAGCTGCCATAGAAAGAGGGAAAATGATATCAGAGAGAAGGATAGATTCCGAAAGAGGAAGTTTGGAAATCAAAGCTTTGTGCCAGACTCTTTCGAAAGCTTTCGATATGTCCATCGCTACAACAAAAGATTCACCCAAATTCCGAAGAGAGGAAGACCAAGAGTCAGAGAGAGAAGGGAATAAAGATGACCAGTAGAGCGTTTTTTACGAAAGTCATACTTGCAATCAGAGATAAGATTAGAAGAATTGAGATGTTTCCAAATCTTTTTTTTTTCAGGATAGAATCGAAAACTTCAGAAAGAACTTAGGTAAGGAAATGGGACGGTAGTTGAACAGTTGAGAGTGATCTCCCTTCTTCGGTACAGGCTGAATGAGCATACGTTTCCGTCAAGAAGGGAAGACTGAAGTAAATAGCATAGTACCGTATGAATAGTGAGACATGAAATAGTTTACCAAGACAGGGTGCAAGCTCAGAAGCACAAGTTTAAAGAACACAAGAAGGAATAACTTTAGGAATGTATGCCTTCTTAGTATTAAGTTCAGAGATAGCAGAAATGATGTCTTTAGAAGAAATTACAAATTTAGGCATAAATGAGTTGGAGGGGATTGAAGAAGGAGGAATAGTGCCGAATCGTCTGAAGTTGAATTAGGGGCAAAAGTATGAGCGAAGAGTTCAGCTTTAGAAGAAGATAAAAGAGCACTTGTTTTGTCATAAGATTCTAGAGAAGGGAAAGAGGAAGATGCAAAGTTAGGGTTGACATTTTTTACAGAATGCCGGAAAAGTAGTGAGAAAGAACCAGAAAGATTATTGCATTTTAAAAGGAGAAATGAGTTGTTGGTGCTAAGGAGAATAGATTTTGTACGATTCCAGGATGAAATATAAGTAGCATGAGTTTCTGAAGTTTGAAGACGACGGTAGTCCCTGAAGGCAGCATCCCTGTGGCGAATAGCACGAGAACAAATAGAGTTAAACCAAGGTTTGTTATGTTTAGTAGAAGGGAAAGAATATGGAATGTATGCCTTAATAACAGAGAGAATCACCTCAGTAATGAGCTCTGCACACTATGAGGGACCACTACAACGGAAACGGTAATCATTCCAATGGAAATCAGAATAGTACGACCACAAGTCAGACCAGTTAGTGGCACCGAAATGCCAGAAACGTCTTCTAGCTGAAGGCTTTGGCTGTTCTTGCGGAATACTTGAAGAGACAGGACAATATACATACTTAAGAAAATGATCGGATGAACCCAAAGGAGGAAAGAGTTTAACAGTGTAAGGAGAAGGATAAGAAGTTAGAAAAAGATCAATATGTTGGGTTCACCACCAAAGCGGTCAGGGGTACGGGTAGGGAGATGCACCAACTGCTCAAGGATTTTCTGGATAAAAAAGTGGTAGACGAGTTCTCCAGCTGCATCATGAGAACTAGATGAAAGCCATTGGCTGTAGTGAACATTGAAATCACCTAAAATGATGATTTCGGAGAAAGGAGAAGAAGAAAGAATGTGTTCTATTTTGGAGTTAAATAGTCGAAGAATTTTTATATTCTGTAGAATTAGGAGATAAACAGACAGAACAAATGAATTTAGTTGTAGTAATAGTTTAAGCCATAAAGCAGATAATTCAGAGGACCCCAATTAGAGACACGAGAACAGACATTATCGTTGCGCACATATGCGCAATATTCACCTTTGGCAACTGAGGATAGAGACAGTAGGAGAAGGTAGAGTAGGGTTTCTGTCAGAGCACTCAAACACCTGAGTTTCAGTTAAGAACATGAGATGAGGTCTAGAAGAAAAGAGGTGGTGTTCAACAAAGTGGAAATTAGACAAGAGACCTCGAATGTTGCAGAAATTAATGAAAAAAGAAGACCGTTTCACCAGGGCAAGTCTGGATAGAGTTCTTGGTGGCGCCAACCCCACCACCACAGGCCACCAACTCCATCACCGCAGGCCACCAACTCCGAAGTAGTGATTGGGGAAGGAGTGGATGAGGAGCATTGTTTGGATGCCGCCCCTCTAAGCATCTCCGAGACAGTTTTATGTTTCGCCGTTTTCATGTTGTATTTTAAAGGTAAGTGTACGAGTAAACGCTTGTAATTTGTGAGAATATGAGAAGAGAAAGAAGGAGGGGAAAAGTGAGAGTATAGACTCTACAATATGAGACGAGGGTACACTAGAAACCCACTGAGAAGGTGAAACGCGAAAAGGAACGAACCAAAGAGCAACGGAGTGAAACGGAATGATCTAGCTCACCCTATCACCTCGTCTGTTAGGCCCAGTGGGGGTATTTTCTTTGCTTCGGACGGAGCTATGTCCTCCCCCTATACACACACGCACTTTATATACACACATATATATATTATATATATATATATATATATATATATATATATAATATATATATATATATATATATATTATATATATATATATATATATATATATTTGTAACAATGAAAGACAAGCCATTGTTACGATTTTGAACTTAGCACGCTGGTGATATTAAATGGAAAATATAAGTAATTGATGAATGAAACTTATAGTACAAGAATTAGCATTTTTGAATGTAGTGCGAGAATAGTAAGATCAATTCGTTTGATAACGAAAAGAAAAAAAAGAATATTTCGTAGTTAATTCACGCGAAACGTAAATGATATTTTAATAGTATCGTAGTTAAAGAAGTCAGGTACTTAAACGAATGACCTTATTAATCTGGTGTCATTTCACTGACCGTAATCTATAAAGAGAAACCCGACAAAAAGGTTGATAGAGTAGATTAACAGGAGAAGTTGGATACCTCCCGGGAAGAGTAACAGGAGAAGTAGAATACCTCCTGAAAGATTAAATAAAAAAGGAAAAGTAGAATTTCCTCCTGGAAGAAATTAAATAAGTAGAAGTTGAATACCTCCTGAAAAATTGAGGAGAAGTAGAATTCCTCCTGAGAGAGAGAAATTGAACAATGAAAGCAGTAGACTTCCTTAAAGGAGACAGCAATATTAGGGAATTATTATTTCCCATACTGAAGCTATTTTTTAAAAGTAAATTAAAAAGAATTTTATTTTATTTTAACAAATATTTCTATTACCTCTAAACATTATTAAGAGTTTATTAAGAATTTCGGGCTGTCATAATAGACGTCTGTCTACTCGGACTACATCTTGTGATATATATATATATATATTATATATATATATATATATATATATATATATATATATATATATATATATATATATATATATATATATATTATATATATATAACTCATTCTTTCTTCTTCTCCTTTCTCCGAAATCATCATTTTAGGGGATTTCAATGTTCACCATCGACAATGGCTTTCATCTAGTTCCATGATCCAGCTGGTGAACTCGCCTTCCATGAGCAGTTGGTGAATCTCCCTACCCGTATCCCTGGCCGTCTTGGTGATGGACCCAATATACTAGATTTTTTCCTAACTTCTTATCCTTCTCCTTACACTGTTAAACTCTTTCCTCCTCTGGGGTCATCCGATCACCTTCTTATCTCTGTATCTTGTTCTGTCTCTTTAAGTCTTCTGCAAGAACGGCCCCCGCCTTCGACGAGGAGACGTTTCTGGCATTTCGGTGCCACTAATTGGTCTGACTTGCGGTCGTACTTTTCTGATTTTCCATGGAATGATTACTGTTTCCGTCGGAGGGGTCCCTCGGAGCGTGCATAGCGCATAACTGAGGTGATTCTCTCTGGCATGGAGGCGTACATTCCATATTCTTTTCCTTCTACTAAACTAACAAACCTTGGTTTAACTCTGCTTGTTCTCGTACTATCCGTCGCAGGGATGCTACTTTCAGGGATTAGCGTAGTCTTCAAACTCCAGAAACTCACGCTACTTATATTTCATCCCGGAATCGTGCAAAATCTATTCTTCACCAAAAACTCTTTTCTCCGTCGCAAATGCAATAATCTCTCTGGCTCCTCTTACTCTAACCCCTTCTGGCATTTTGCAAAAAATGTCAACTCTAACTTTGCTTCTTCCTCTTTCCCTCCTTAAGTTTCTTCTGAAGGTTCAACTGTCGTTTTGCCTTTCTTTTATAGCTGAAATCTTTGTTCAAACTTTTGCCTTTAATTCAACCTTAGACGATTCCGGAGCTATTCCTCCTCCTTCAACCCCCTCTAACTCAATTATGCCTAAAATTAGAATTTCTTCTAAAGATGTTTATTTCTGCTCTCTCTGAGCTTAGCACTAAGAATGCGTATGGTCCTGATGGTATCCCTCCTGTGGTTCTCAAAATTTGTGCTTCCGAGCTTGCACCCTGCCTTGGTAAACTATTTCGTCTATGTCTTTCTACTTGAACCTTCCCTTCTTGCTGGAAACGTGCGCTCATTCAGCTTGTGCCGAAGAAGGGAGACCCTTCTCAGCCCTCCAACTACCAGTCCCATTTTTTTAAGCCTCCATTCTTTCTAAAGCTTTCGAATCTATTCTTAACAGGAAGATTTGGAAACATCTCAATTCTTCTAATCTTATCTCTGATCGCCAGTATGGCTTTCGTAAAAAACGCTCAATTGGTGATCTTCTTTCCCTTCTCTCTGACTCTTGGTCCTCCTCTCTTCGGAATTTCAGTGAAGCTTTTGCTGTCGCGCTAGACATATCGAAAGCTTTCGATAGAGTCTGGCACAAAGCTTTGATTTCCAAACTTCCCTCTTTCGGAATCTATCCTTCTCTCTATGGCCTTCTCTCTGATTTCCTTTCTGATCGTTCTATAGCAGCTGTTGTAGACGGCCACCGTTCATCCTATAAATCTATTAATAGTTGTGCTCCTCAAGGATCTGTTCTATCCCCAGAACTTTTTCTGCTTTTGATTAATGACCTCTCTATTACTTCATCTCCTATCCACTTCTATGCCAATGACTCCACCCTTCATTACTATTTTCATTTTGAAAGGCGCCCCTCCCAACAACAGTTAATAGAAGCAAGGAGGGTGGCCTTGGAGCAACTAACCTCTGATCTATCTCGCATTTCAAATTGGGGCAGAGAAAACATGGTCGTTTTCAATGCCTCAAAAACTCAATTCCTCCATCTCTCTACTCGACACAATCTTCCACACAACTCTGGACATCTTCTTTGAAAACACACAACTCAAACCTTCATCTCTCCTTAATATTCTTGGTGTTTCTTTTTCTGGTGATCTTTATTGGAAATATCACATTATTTCTCGTTCTAAACAAGCTTCTAAGAGGTTGGGTGTTCTGAGGCGCCTACAGCATTTCTTTAGTCCACCCCAGTTGCTTGCTCTGTATAGGGATGTTGTTCGCCCTGTATGTAGTATGCGTCACACATCTGGGGTGGTTCCACTCATACAGCTCTCCTGGAAAAGGTATAGTCTATGGCTTTCCGCCTTATCAACTTTCCTGCTCTTACTAACTCTCTCCAATCTCTTTCTGCCCGTCGAAGTGTTGCGTCAGGGCTCGTGCGACTTGTCTTTCTACACAGTCTCATCCTTTCTCTGTCCAACTCTCTGACCCCAGACTTAACCGCAATGCTCAATCTTACATGTACTCTACTGGTAAAGTCTGGAACACACTTCCTTCATCTATTTTTTCAACTTCCTATGACTTATACATCTTCAAACGCCGTGTATCAGGTCATGTCGGCGTTTAATTTGACCAGGTTCCGGTCTTTCCCCCTAACTCTGGTGGTATTTTTGTAGGCCTCTGATCTTTGCCCACCAGTGGCGAAATAAAAAAAAATATAATATATATATATATATATATATATATATATATATATATATATATATATATATATATATATATATATATATATATATATATATATATATATATATATATATATATATATATATATATATATATATATATATATATATATATATATATATATATATATATATATATATATATATCAAAGATTGAATTCAAGAATGGGAGAGGAAGCAGCTATGCTTTCGTGGACGATAAATGCTCGTTAGTTATTGAGAGGAAAACTTGTGGTCATCTTGTGGATGAACTGCATCCATATGAAGGTGGGTTTTAAATCAATTAAAATTATAATTTTAAATTATTGCTTTTGACTATTATTTATTTTGTGGAATAAAATTTAATTTTATGTTGAAAGTAGACAACAGGGTTACTCATTTTGGTAGTTTTATTTTCTTTCAGTCTCATTTTTTTTTGCTTTCCCTTCCTTTGTCATGGATGAATACACTGCACAAACAAAAATATTGCCTCTAATTTGGCTATACTAATGCATGTAAATCAGGTACGGTATACTTCCTTTGTAATGCAGTTACACCCTCATCTTGTTATGCGGTCTCATCTTCTCTCTTTTATATCTCTTTCCGAACCCATGGTAGATCACTTCGTTTCTAAATTCAGTACGAAGAGAATCCAGAGGCGGTCAGAAACAAATGAATGTTAGTGACAAAATTGTGAAAATTTCTGCAATAAGCTTTTTAGTTTTAAAAGAACGTCAACTTTCAGTCCTAAATTGTTCAAAATTAACCTTTTGTCACTAATACCCTTTTCCTTCTCGATCCACTCAATTCTAAGTAAATCCCAGGAATGTCTTTGTTAGGCCCAAGCTATGTTATATATGTCATGCCTACAATATTTTATATATATATATATATATATATATATATATATATATATATATATATATATATATATATATATATATATATATATATATATATATATATATATATATATATATATATATAAAGGGGTTTGTAGATAATGGGTTATGGGTAGTATAAAGAATAAATAATAATCCTACCTTCAATTTTGCTTCGCTTCAAACAGATAAAAAAAGACGAAAGAAATTTTAATGATGACAGACACAAATAATTAAATGTATTATAAAGTGGGACAGAGAACTTACTGATTTTCCAGCTGGAACTAAAAGAATGGCGCCAAACCAGAAGCAACAAATTAAAAATTTAGGCTTGTGATTATTATTTTTTTAGAGCACAAGATATGAATATTTGAATGACATGATTGTTTCAAGGAAGAACCACAAATTGAAATATATAATCGGCTTTTTAAATGAGAAGTAGGCATACACAACTATGACTCGCAAAAGTGAAACAGCGAACTGACAGATTTTAAGGGTCACAAAGTAGAAAAACAAGAGAGGAACGCATTCGAATGGAATGGTGAAAAAGGAATTTAATAACTATATTTTAAGCCCCCGCGCTAGTGCGAAGCACCTAAAAGTATTTAATAAAGGATTTCATGCAAAAGAAAATTTTTTTTAAAACGGGGACTCCTCCTTCTCTGAACTACAGGCTCTGCCGAAGCCGAAGGAGTTAACGGAGGAGGAGGAGAAGGAGACTCTACAGGTGTTGATTCAGAATTCACAGGATTGGTGTCAGGATCAGAGGGTGCAGATTCTGCGGATGAAGATGCGGATGAGGAAGATGCAGATGGAGGAGCGGATACAGAGGTGGGAGCGGAAGGGTCAGACTATGCAGATGAAGGAGCGGATGCGGCAGGAGCAGACGATGCAGACAAAGTGGATACAGATACAAAAACTGGTTTTAAACGTTAAATAGACACCGTGTTCGACCTGCCATTAGGAAGCTGAAGTTCAAGGCACCGGTCTCGAGAACTAAGAAGGGGCCTGAATAAGGTGCCTCTAAAGCTTTTCGAATACGATCGACCCGGAAATACTCATGGGTTCTTTGTTTTGAAACTTCCGGTTTATACGAAGTGTCCTTGGACTGACGCAGAGGCAGAAGCATGCGAAACTCAAGTTCTTTAATGTGAGAAATAAATCTCTTCATGAAGATGTCGAAATCCTGCTTCTTCTGAGGAGAGGAAGCAATGAGGTCAGCAGGACACAAAGGAGTTTTGCCAGAAATATCCGTGAAATGGTGAATACCAGAGTCACAGTCCTCAGCAGAAAAAGACTGGAGAGAATTAGTGAGAGCGTGAGAGTTGATTAAAAGAAAAGCCCTAGACTCCACCTCTTTAAGGAGAGCTGTATGAGTGGAACCACCTCAGATGTGTAAAGCATACTCCATACTGAGGCGAACAATGCCACTATACAGAACAAGAACTAGGGTGAGTGAAAAAATTACGAAGGGGTCTTAGAACACCCAACCTCTTAGAAGCTTCCTTAAAAAGAGAAGTAATGTGATCTTTCCATGAAAGATCACGAGAAAAAGAAACACCGAGAATTATTAAGGATAGATGAAGGTTTAAGTTGGGTGTTTTCGAAAGAAAATATCATAGTTGTGTGGAAAATTTTGTCTAATAGAAAGATGGAAATTGGGTTTTGGAGTCATTGAAAACGACTGTTTTCTATGTTTTATATATAAGATCAGAGGTTAGTTGCTCCAAGGCTACCCTCCATACGTCGATTAATTGCTGTTGGGGTGGGTGTCTTTCAAATTGAAAGGAGTAATGAAGGATGGGGTCATCGGCAAATTAGTGGATAGGAGATGAAATAATAGAAAAGAAGTCATTAATGAAAATTATAAAAGTGTTGAGGATAAGACAGAACCCTGAAGAACACCACTATTGATAAATTTAAAAGATGAACGGTGACAGTCTATATCAGCTGCTAAAGAACGACAGGAAGGGAAATTAGAGAAAAGATTACAAATAGAAGGATAGACTCCGAAAGAGGGAAGTTTAGAAATCAAAGCTTTGTGCAAGACTCTTTCGAAGGCTTTCGATATGTTCAACTCGACAGCAAAAGATTCACCCAAATGCCGAAGAGCGGACTACCGACATTCAGAGATAAGGAAAAGAAGATCACCTGTACAGTTTTCTTACGAAATCCATACTAGCCATCAGAGATAAGATTAAGGGATTGAAGGGGAGAGTATAGTACCGGAATCGCCTGAAGTTGAATTAGAGGCAAAAGTATGAAAGAAGAGTTTAGCTTTAGAAGAAGGCAAAAAAGAAATTTTTCTGTTAGAAGATTCTAGAGGAGGGAAAGAAGAAGAAGCAAAGTTAGAGTTGACATTTTTTGCAAAATATCAGAAAGGGCGTGAGGAAGAGAAACCAGATAGATTATTGCATTTTCTACGAAGAAAAGATTTTTGGTGTTACGGAGAATAAATTCTGCACAATTCCGAGATGAATATATAAATTGTGTTAGTTTCTGGAGTTTGAAGACGACAGTAATCCCTGAAGGCAGCATCCCTGCTGCGGATAGCACGAGAATAAGCAGAGTTAAACAAAGGTTTGTTAGGTTTAGTAGAAGGGAAAGAATATGCAATGTTCGTCTCCGTGCCAGAGAGAATCACCTTGGTATTGCGTTCTGCACAATCCGAGGAGCCCTCCCACTGAAGTAAAAGTCATTCCATGGAAAATTAAAGAAGTACGACCGCAAGTTCGGCCAACTTGCTGCAACGAAATATAACAAACGTTTCCTCGCAATAGGCGTAAGTCTTTCCTGCGGAAGACTTGAAAAGTTAGAAGATGATGAAGAGATAAGAAGGTGATCGGAGGACAGAGCCTAACAGTGTAAGGAAAAGGATTAGAAATTAGGAAAAAAGGTCTAGAATGTTGGATTTATCCAAAGATATCAGGAATACGAGTAGTGGGCTGCACCAACTGCTCAAGGTCGTTTTGGATAGCGAAATGGATGGCACATTCACCAGCTGTTTCATGAGAACTAGAAGAAAGCCATTGGCGGTGGTGAACATTGAAATCACCTAATATGATGATTTCAGAGAAAGGAGGAGAAGAGAGAATTTTGGAGTTTAGATAGTCGAAGAATATAGGATTATTAGTAGAATTTGGAAATAAATAAACAGAACAAATGAATTTAGTCGTCGCATGGCAACGAGAGCCTAAGCCACAAGGTGGAAAATTCTGAAGACTCCAAATTAGAGACACGAGAGCAAACAAGACCGTTTCTCACGTTTCCACAAGAATCGCATTTGGCTGAAAATTGAAGATAGAGACAGTAGGAGGAAACAGAATAGGGTTTGCTATTAGGATGGATACCGTGTTAGTGCTAAGCTCAGAGAGAGCAGAAATGACGTCTTTAGAAGAAATTACAATTTTAGGCATAAATGAGTTTGAGGGGGTTGAAGGAGTAGTAACAGCTCCGGAATCGTCTAAGGTTGAATTAAAGGCAAAGGTTTGAGCGAAGAGTTCAGCTTTACAGGAAGGTAAAACGGTAATTGAATCGTCAATAGATATTAGAAGAGGGAAAGATTAAGAAGCAAAGTTAGATTTAACATTTTTTGCAAAGTGTCAGAAAGAACGTGATGAAGAGGAACCTGAAAAATTATTGCAATTTTTTAAGGAGAAAAGAGTTTTTAGTGTTACTATGGATAGATTTTGCACGATTCCAGGATGAAATATAAGATGCGTGAGTTTCTGAAGTTTGAAGACGTCGATAATCCTGAAGACAACATCCCTGAGGCAGATAGCACGAGAACAAATGGAGTTAAATCAAGGTTTGTTAGATTTAGTAGAGGGAAAGGATATGGAATGTACGTCTCCATGCCAAGGAGAATCACCTAGGTTATGCGCTCTGCACACACAAAGGGATCCCTCTCACGGAAACAGTATTCAAATCATGCCAAGGAAAATCAGAAAAATATGACCCCAAGTCAGACCAGTTAGTGGTACCGAAATGTCAGAAACGTCTCCTTGCCGAAGGCTGTGACCATTCTTGCAGAAGACTTGAAGAGACAGTACAATTTACGTAGTTAAGAAAGTGATCGAATGAACCCAGAGGAGGAAAGAGTTTAACAGTGTAAGGAGAAGGATAAGAAGTTAGGGAAAGATCAAGTATGTTGGATTTATCACCAAGGAGGTCAGGGATGCGGTTAATGAGATGCACAAACTGCTCAAGGTTGTTCTGGATAGAAAATTAGTGTTCTAGTTCACCAGCAGGATCATGAGAACTAGACGAAAGCCATTGGCGGTGGTGAACATTGAAATTACCTAAAATGATAATTTCGGAGATAGGAGAAGAAAGAATGTGTTCTATTTTGGAGTTAAGATAGTCGAAGAATTTTTGATAGTTTGTAGAGTTAGGAGAAAAGTAGACAGAACAAATGAATTTAGTTGTAGAGGTTCAAGAAAGTTTAAGCCATAAAGTAGAGAAATTCAGAAAACTCCAAATTAGAGACACGAAAAAAGATACAACATTGTTGCGCACATATGCACAACATCCGCCTTTGGCAAAAAATTGAGGATAGAGACTGTAGGAGGAAACAGAATAGGGTTTGCTGTCAGAGCACTCAGACACCTGAGTTTAGGTTAAGAACAAGAGGTGAGGTATATAGGAAGAGAGGTGGTGTTCGACAAAGTGGAGATTAGACAAACAACCGCGAATGTTGCAGAAATTAATGAAAAAAGAAGAACTTGCACAAGGGACAAGTCGACAACAAGGTCTTGGTTTCACCAACTCCATCACCGGAGGCCACCAACTCCCAAGTGGTGATGGGGAAAGGAATGGATGAGAGGATATATTTGGAATCCGCCCCTCTTGGATTCTCCGAGGCAGATTTGTATTTCGCCATTTTTTTAATTTATTTAATAGGTAATGTAGGTGTAAGCTCTTGTAAATTTGTAGGATACATGTGAAGAAGGGGAAGGTTGTGAGAGCATAGTCACTCCATTGGGAGACAAGGGTACACTAGAGACCCTCTGAAAAGATGAAACGCGAAAAGGAACGAACTAAAGGGCAACGAAGTGAAACGTGTTAAGCCCAGTGGGGAGTACTTTCATCGTTTCGGACTGCTCTACGTCCTCCCCTATATATATATATATATATATATATATATATATATATATATATATATATATATATATATATATATATATATATATATATATATAATATATATATATATATATATATATATATATATATATATATATATATATATATATATATATATATATATATATATATATATATATATATATATATATATATATATATATATATATATATATATATATATATATATATATATATATATATATATATATATATATATATATATATATATATATATATATATATATATATATATATATATATATATATATATATATATATATATATATATATATATATATATATATATATATATATATATATATATATATATATATATATATATATATATATATATATATATATATATATATATATATATATATATATATATATATATATATATATATATATATATATATATATATATATATATATATTATAATATATATATATATATATATATATATATATATATATATATATATATATATATATATATATATATATATATATATATATATATATATATATATATATATATATATATATATATATATATATATATATATATATATATATATATATATATTTATTTCAGATTTAAGATACTACGGAAAAGACAATTTTATCAAGATGTCTAGGGAGTACAATGTTACATTTACTTGTCCTTTTGATTTATCAACATACCCATTTGACAAACAAACGTGTCGTCTAATACTTGAGGTTATATATACTCGTGTATATATATATATATATATATATATATATATATATATATATATATATATATATATATATATATATATATATATATATATATATATATATATATATATATATATATATTTTCCAGATTCCTATTTTTACAGCTTTTAGTAACGATTCCAAAATGTTCCCCAACCCCATTTCTTACTCTTCTTCCTCTTATCCTTCTTTGGTTGTTCATGACATCTTTACGACAGTGTTTACTTCTGAAAAAGCTGAACTTTTCTTTCAAAGTTTCACGACTAACTCTAGAGCGATATCTGCCTTCTTTCAGATTTATTTGAAACAAAATAGGTAATTTTGTCATTACTTAAAAAATAGGGGTTCTCAATCTGAGGGACGCGCCATCCTGGAGAGGAGTGAGAGAATTTCAGGGGAAGTGTGCTAATCTGTAACAAAGCACAAGACAAAGAAATTTGTAAATAACACTATAATTTCTCTCAAACTCCTGCAAGATATTGATAGAGAGGTTAAACTTTTTCCTAGAATTGTGTGGGAATAAATATATTGCAAATTGAGTTTTTTGAGGTGAACAATGGATTGAGAAAAGGTTGTGTAGTGTCTCCAGGGTTATTTAATTTATTTATAGATAAAGTGGTGAGATTGATTGAAAGGGAAGGTAAAGGGGTGAGAATGAGGGATCAACAAGATATATGGAATGAGAATGTGAGTAGTATCGGGAAAGAGAGTGAGGTGAACGCAGTGATTATGCAGACTCAGGTAATTTTCTGATACCATTTTTGGGGGTTCACGGGGTCCTCTCCGGGGGCCCCTTCCCCCCGACTTGAGGCCAATTTCATTGGGTTGAACCCCCCAAAATGGTATCAAGAAAGAGCGTGAGGCCAATTTGAGCGAGGTAATTTGCAATTGCAAATCAAAACCCCTGTTAGGCTTAGGTTGCCAGATTTAGTTACCTTTCGACACAATCTGACACCCATTGTATGAGGATGACTTTGTACTTTTGTCTGAGACTCAAGGGAGTTTATAGATTTTGCTTGAAGAGTTTTCAAAAGGTTGGATGAGTTAGGCTTAAAAGTAAAAGCAGGAAAGAGTAAAGTGCTATGGATGAAAAATGGGGAGGGTGGGGAAAGGATTGTAGGTGAAGGAGATGAACTGCAAATCAAGGTTGGGAAGGAGAAATTGGGGTGGGTTAATTCATTTAAATATCTGGTGTGTGAATTTTGGGGTGGATGATGGTCGTAAGGGAGATGAATAAAAGGGGTGAAGGTGTTGAGAGGCTTGAAGGATGTTTGGAAAAAAGGAAGGTTAACAAGATAGGTGAAGATGAAAATGTTAGGGGCAAACTGCGTGCAGGTAGTTATGTATAGGAACGAGGTGTGGAAGCTGAATGCGAGGAAGAGGAAAAAAAGTTGAGATTTACAAGATGAAAGGTCTGAGAGCGCTGTATTTGGTGTAAGTAGAAAGAATATTGTCAGGAATGTGAGAATAAAGGAGATGTGTGTCTGGGAAAGGAGTATGGTTGGGAGAGCTGAACAAAATATGCTGAGGTGGTTTGGGCATGTTTGTAGGATGAATGAAGGGAGATTGGTTAAAATGGTGTTTGTATTGGAAGTGGAAAGTAAGAGGTAGGGGGAGACCTAGGAGAGGTTGGGTGAGTGGTCTCAAGGAGTTATTGAGGAATAAGGGGCTGAGCTGGAAGGAGAGTATGCGGTTGACTGAGGACAAGAATGAATAGAAAAAAAGTGATGAAGAGATGAGTGTTGGTAACGGTTGTGGCTTGAGGTAATCGACACCCCACATTTGTTGGAAAGGTTGTGAGTATATATATATATATATATATATATATATATATATATATATATATATATATATATATATATATATATATATATATATATATATATATATATATATATATATATATATATATATATATATATATATATATATATATATATATATATATATAAGTGTTATGGATGAAAAATGGGGAGAGTGTAGATAGGGTTGTAGGGAGACACTAGTCGCAAGAACCCTCGCGGGCCGTCGTTGGGGAGGTGGGTTGTGGAGTGGCGGTGTGGTTGCCGAGGATAAAATCTCCAACCCCCGCAGCCTCTACACAGGTGTCTCTCCACGCGACAGGGAGTTTCACCCATCCTCGTACGTCATCACAACGGTAGATAAGGCCCTAGGCCTCGTTGGCTAAACGGCGGGAGGATGTAGTTATGACTCTATAAGGTAGGGGAGGGAGAGACTAGAATGGGTTAATTCTTTTAAATATCTGGATGTGAATTTTGTAGGGGGAGATGTTTGTGAGGGAGATGAAGTAGGGTATAGAATAAGAGAAGGGGAGAAGGTGTTGGGAGGCTTGAGGGATATTTGGAAGAGAGGAAGGTTGACAAGAGAAGTGAAGATGAAAATGTTTGAGGGATGCTGTGTTCCGGTTGTTTTGTATGGGAGCGAGGTGTGGCGGTTGAATGCGAGAAAAAGAGAAAAAAAAGTTGAGGTTTTCGAAATGAAAGGTCTGAGGGCTGTATGTGGTGTAAATAGAAGGGATAGAGTCAAGAATGTGAGAATAAAGAAGCAATGTGCTCGGGGAAGGGGTATGGTTGAGAGAGCTGAACAGAACATGCTGAGGTGGTTTGGGCATGTTTGTAGGATGAATGATGGGAGATTAGCTAAAAAGGTGTTTATATCGGAAGTTGAAGGTGTAAGAGGTAGGGGGAGACCTAGGGGAGGTTGGGTAAGTGGGGTCAAGGAGTTATTGAGGGATAGGGGGCTGTGATGGGAGGAGGGTTTGCGGATGACGGAGGACAGGAATGAATGG
>SEYY01022139.1:212500-220922 GCA_009176605.1 Armadillidium nasatum | reverse complement strand
TTTATTTCAACATTAATCGAATTAGTTTTTCTTTTTAGTATTAAAAATCCTGACATTAAAAGATTTGAAACGTTTTCCTTTCTTGATATTGTTGATAAATCATTGAATTTGAAATCATAAAACTTCTCACTCATAAATAATTGTAATCTATCAATCGAGTTAAATGTTAATTATTGACATATTGAATTCAAATTTTTTTGAACTTAAAAAATTTAATTAAAATAATGATCTACTAAAAATTATAATCTTTAGCCAACAATTATTTTTGAACTGAAGTTGAAGATTTTAGTTTTGTGTATCTTCAAAAGAAATATGTCGAGAATTCCTAAAATTTTGATTTCTAAAAATACCTAGATTTCGGGAGAAATATTCTTCAGAATCTTTTAAACATTACCATTTCAAAGACTTTGCTACATTAGATATAGTCAAATCTGCATTCACTTCCAAAAGCTTAGAGAATATTCTTTAAAACGCATTTGCCTTCATACTCACTATTGTGGACTCGGTTATATACGATTTGATATTCCATCAACAGTACGTTATATATATATTATATATTATATTATAGTATAATAAATATATATAATATATACAAATTTTAAAATGAAATGACAAAGAGTAAACATCAAAAATTTATGAAAATAAATAAAAAATTAAATCAGAGCGTTTCGGTCATTTTCTACGACCATTATCATGACACTGTAATAAAAATAAATAAATATAAATTATAACACTGTTTTCATGAATTAAAAAAATTTAAACTAAAAATAAAAAATAACACTAGCTTTAACAAGATATTAATAGTAAACTAGCCAGTAAAGTTAAAAATTATAGTGAGAGATGATTTTTGATTTGGTTGTTTTGAAAAAATAAATATAATTTTGTTAACCTTTACTGGCTAGTTTACTTTGTTTCCTTACTGTTCAGTGCTTTGTTAAAGTTTATGTTAAACGATTCATATACCTTTTAGTTTAAGTAATATTTTGATTTTGTTTTTATGTGTGTTGTTATTATTTATTTATTTTATTTATTTATTTTATTACAGTGTCATGATAATGGTAGTAGAATGACCGAAACGTCGATTTAACTTTAAATTTAAATTTCATCTAATTTGTTCATGAATAAACTACTTACTGCGCTGCATGTTGCATTCATTTCTTTTACATTGATATATTATTATAAGTATATATATATTATATATATTAATATATATATATTATATATATATATATATATATATAAATATATATATATATATATATATATATATATATATATATATATATATCATATATAATATAATATAATTTCTGTCATACTGTTAGGTGGTGTCAAATGATGAAAAATTTCTGGATTTAAAGTAGGAAATTTATTACCTTGGTACCCTTCATTGTCAAATCATCCTTAATAAAATAAGTGAATATTTTGGTTTAGAGTTCAAAAGGATATGCATATAGGAAGAACATATTTCTTTATGGAGTTCATAAAAACTAGAAATATTTGTTCACGAGATAACCAACACAA
Source organism: Armadillidium nasatum (assembly GCA_009176605.1). Lineage (NCBI taxonomy): Eukaryota > Metazoa > Arthropoda > Malacostraca > Isopoda > Armadillidiidae > Armadillidium > Armadillidium nasatum. The sequence goes on along the minus strand of SEYY01022139.1, from coordinate 219,398 downwards.
TTCAGTATGTTGCAATAAAATTGTATGCAGATTTTCCATAATTACCCTAAAAGGCATGAGATATTGTTTTTAGCTGTCTTGAATTAATAAAATTTTACCACTTTAACAATATCATTTACTGTTAATTTTAGTCCTTGAAGCATTCATTTCACGGCTATTGCGTCACAATGAATACAACCTTTTATACTTTTAACATTCTAATTTTCGTTTTACTCTTGCAACAGAACCAGAAATTTACCATTTAATACTTATGGCTTTGTTAGTACAAATACTTAAATCTACCAATGAAATTAAATATTACTTCTCCTTTAGTGTGACTCTCCAAAGGTTTGCAGATTAATAAGGCGTCTTCAGAACTACTTTCTTAAATAGAAATTTGCAGCACAAGCAAAACAATAAATCATCCTTCTGCTGCCTCTGTTGCTGAAGAGAGAATGTCCTGCTTAATTTCACAAATATTAATTTCACAAATGCACTTAGAGCTGTAATTGAAAAATTTTCCCATTCAACACAGTCCAATTTATTCATTCTTATCATTCAGCCATTAGTAATAAGAATTTCAACTCCAGAAACTCATATAACTTATATTTCATCCCCGAATCGTGAAAAACACTTAACACGAAAAACTTTTATTTCGTAGAAAATAAATTAATTCTTCTGGTTCTTCTTCCTCACGCCTTTTCTAACATTTTCCTAAAAATGTTAACTTTAACTTTGTTTCTTCCTCTTTCCCTCCTCTCATATCTGCCGACAACCCAACTGTCATTTTGCTTTCTTCTAAAGATAAACTCTTTGCCTCTAATTCCACTTTAGACGATTCCGAATCTTTAACTTCTCTACAACCACCTCCAACTCATTTATACCTAATATTGTAATTTTTTTTTAAGAATGTCATACCTGTTGTCTCTGAGCTTGACTCTAAGTAGACATAGGTTTCTGATGAAATCACTTGTGGTTCTTAGAACTTGTGCTTCTGAGCTTTCACCTTGCCTTGGTAAATTATTTCATTATCTTTCTACTTCTATCTTCCCTTCCTGCTTGAAACATGCACTCATTTACCCTGTGCCAAAAAAAAGGTGTCCCCTCTCAACCCTATAACTATCGTCCTATTTCTTTAAGTTTCGTTATTTCTAAAGTTTTCGAATTAAGCATCTCAATTCTTATGAATTTTTCTTTGATTGATAGTATGACTTTCGTAAAAAACTAGAGCTTGAAGTATTGAAGACCTTCGATAGAGTCTGGCACAAAACTTGGATTCCTATATTTCCTCTTTTCGGCATCTATCCTTCCCTCACTTTCTTTCTGATTGTTCTATAGCTTCTATTGTAAACGTCTACCGTTCTTTCTTTAAATCTATAGTGGTGTTCCTATAGATGTGTGATATCACCAAATCTTTTCTACTTTTCATTATTACTTCATCGCCTTTCCGCTTCTATGTCGACGACTCAAGCCTTCATAACTCCTTTCAGTTTGAAAAACGCCCCACTCAGCAGCAGCTAATTTAAGTAAAGTGGGTAGTCTTGGAGCAATCTCTCTCTGATGTTTCTCAAATTTCTAACAGGAGCAAAGAAAACAGTTATTTCCAATGCTTCAAAACTCTCCAATCTATTTCTGGTCGTTGATTTTTTGCGTCACTCTCTTTATACTATCGCTATTACAATGGACACCGTTCTTGTGAATTTTTCAGTTTCATACCTTTTCCATTAAGAAAAACTCGTGCTACAAACCTTTCAATGTAGTCTCATCCGTACTCTGTCCTACGCTCCGACTTCAAACTTAACCCATATGATCAATCTTACATGTACTCTACTAGTAAAGTTTGGAACACGTTCCTTTTATTTATTTTCATAACTTCCTTTGACTTACACATCCACAAATGACATTTATCGGGACATGTCGGTCTTTAATTTGATCCCGATTATGACAACTTCCCAACTGTGGTGGAATAATGGTAGAGCCTTTCGTCTTTGACTACCAGGTGTGTATATATATATATATATATATATATATATATTATATATATATATATATATATTATATATATATATATATATATATATATATATATATATATATATATATAATATATATATATAAATATCATAATCCTACCGTAAATTTAAAATTTTTAATGAAACCGGAAAGACAACTTTGACTACAATCCATTATACAACTTCGAAAACGTTATTTTGAATAGTAAAGCAACTGGCATAAATTGCACTTTTCCAATTCCAATCTAAATTTTTGAAATTCATTGGTTTCGTTTGCATATTTATATGTCTTTGTTTTACGTGTATTTTATCGAACTCTACTAGGGGAGTGGATAGGGTGGAGTGGGGATGATCTTAGTGAGATAGTTTTTGAGTTCGGAGAGAATGGAATTTGTCATTTGAAACTATGAATGATTTATCACTCGTCAACGGAACTCAAAATAACTGATGCGGAACGCAGTTTGAAAAACCTTCGTCTAGACTTCTTGTTTTCTCTCTTTGAATTATTATATTTTGTTTTTCCTTTAACAAATTCCTATGCAACGATGTAAAAGTAAAATTTATATATATATATATATATATATATATATATATATATATATATATATATATGGATATATATATATATATATATATATATATATATATATATATATATATATATTAATATATATATATATATATATATATATATATATAAATATAAATTCATTATGCTATGCTTAGTGCTGCTGGACTTTCTTTCTCTTTTAGAGTTCCTTAGCGTCAAAAAATGGTTATTCATCAAATTGAATTAGCTCGAGAGGAGGAAATATGTATTCTATTTACCCTTGTGATCTAGAGAATAGGATATTATTATATAATATATATATATATATATATATATATATATATATATCTATATATATATATATATATATATATGATAAAATATGATATTACAAAGTAAATTGCTATAGGATATGTGAGACCTATAAAGATGATGTTGAGCAAATATTGAATATTAGAATGAAAGAGCAACATTTTTTTTTCGGAAGAGATAAACAAGTTATGCAAATAAAAAGGTTGTTTTTTCTCTTGGGAGCTCCTACTGAAGAAATTATTTTATAATAGTGAAGAATAGAGTAGGGCAATAAAGACCATAATTCAAGGAATTAGTAGCAGAGAAATTGAATAAAGATAATCTCGAGGATATTGAGTAAATAATTAAGAAAAATGAGAGTATAGAAATTGGTGTATTTTGTTACATTATCTTTATGATATTTGTTATATTATGGTAAAGTTTGTACTTTTTATAGAAAGAAAAGCATCAGTCGGTAGTATTTAATAGGAAGATTCGTCCAAAAATATTAGAAATTCCTGTTTGTGAGTAATGACATGTTTTTCAAAATGTTTATAATTTAATGAAAACTGAAAACGATTTTATATTTTTTTAAAAGATAAATTATTTTGAAAAACATTTTATAAACATTAAGCCGTTACTAATTGCCTAAATAAATAAAGAGCAAACGGAAGATTGTTTGAATTTCAAATGGAAGGAATACAAACTGATTTCAATGAATATAAATTGTATGTTTAAATTAATTTTTATTTTAAAATATTTAATTGTAAATTAATTAAAAAGAATTTAAATGTTTTCGTACATTTAATGAAGTATTTATAGATCTATCCTACATTAGTCGATCAAGAGATAAAATGGATAAAAGAATATATATATATATATTATATATTATATATATTATATTATATATAATATATTATAAAAATACTTATATTATATATATATATATATATATATATATTATATATATATATTATATATAAAAATATGCAGTGTATAATGTTTATAGGCAATTTATTGGCTATATCGGTAATAACAGGTATCCAATTTGCAATAATAAAAGTAAGTTGATAGTCTCGTATATTTCAAATCAATATTTAATGGGATTAATTTTATCCTGTTGTAAAAGCTTTTGGATTGACAGTAAACTCTCAAAAGTTGGAGACATTGAGCATAAAACAATTATGAATACAGAGTTATGAGATGTATCTATAATTTTATTTAGATTTTTGCTACAAATTATAAACAGTTCATTATTCTATAAAATTATTTATTAGGATTACTCAGAATACAAATGTGTGTACACACATTTAACACCCACACACCCACACACCCACACACACTATATATATATATATATATATATATATATATATATATATATATATATATATATATATATATATATATATATATAATATAATATATATATATAAGCTAAAATGTTGAAATTAAAACCTTCCTCCGAGATGCTTGGAGGGGTTTCATTCATACGATTCCCTCGTCCAACCCTCATCCCATCACCACTTGGGGGTTGGCTACCTCCAATGATGGGGTTGCTACTGCCATGACCTCACCTTCAACTTGCTTTGGTACACGATCTTCTTTTTTAAAACAATTTCCATTTTGTCGCACACTTCCTCTCTTCTTCTAGACCTCATCTCTTGTTCTTAAACGAAACTCAGGTGCTTGAATGCTTCGCCAGCATAAACTATTATTACACATACGGATGTTGTCAGTTCTCGTGTTTCTTATTTAGAGTCTTCTGAATTCTCTATTTTATGACTTAGGTTTTCTTGCCATTCCACGAATAATTCATCTTTTCTATTTATTTATCAAAATTCTACTGACTGTCCAGAATTCTTCAACTCTCAAAAGTCCAAAATAGAACTTTCTATTTGCTTTTCCTTTCTCTGAAATTATCATTTTAGATGATTTCAATGTTCACCACCATGGTTTTCACCTGGTTCCCATTAGACCGCTCTGAGCTTGCCTTCCACTTTTCTGTGCAACCTTGAGCATTTGATGCAACTCCCTACCCTACTTCTTCATAATGATAGACTCAAAATATTAGATTTTTTTTTTTTTATTCTTATCCTTCTCCTTACAGTGATAAACCCTTTCTTCCGCTAAGTTCATCTGATCACCTTATCTTCCTATTCTTTCACTTCTACTTTCTCGCAAGAACGACCTCCGCTATCGGCGAGGAGACGTTTTTGGCATTTCGGTGCTGCTAACTAGTCTGATTTGCGACTGAATTTTTTTGATTTCCTATGGAATGATTGCTGTTTCGGTGGGAGTGGTCCATCGGAATGGGCAGAGCGTATAACCAAAGCGATTCTCTCCTACGTACAGTCGTTTCATATTATTATTTCCCTTTAACTAAACCGAACAAACCTTAATTTAACTATATTTGTTCTCTTGCTACCTTCTACAGTGATGTTGCCTTCTTGCATTACTGTCGTCTAGAAAATCTAAAATTCTCAAAACGTATATTTCATCCTGGAATCGTGCAACACCTATTCTCCGTAACATCAAAAAACTTCTTTTCTCTTCAGAATATTTAATATTTAATAATCTTTCTAGTTCCATTTCTTCACTCCCTTTCTGCCATCTTGCAAAAAATGTCAAATATCTGCAAATTCTTACATGTTCTTTAATTATAAAGAGTAGAACACACACTCATCATCTATTTTCCCAACTTTCTTGACTTGCAAACCTTCAAACTCTGTGTGTCGGGGCATGTCGGTGTTTAATTTGTCCTTGTTTCTGGTTGCCTTCAAATTCTAGTTGAAATTAGTAAGCCTTCCCCATTTGCCCATCCTAGGTGAAATGCATATATATATATATATATATATATATATATATATATATATATATATATATATATATATATATATATATATATATATATATATATATATATATATATATAATATATATATATATATATATATATATATTAGAGAGAGAGAAAGAGTGTGAGTGTGTGTGTGTGTGTAAATGTGTTGCATAATTAATTGCACTGACTTTAGTCGAATGTTTAGTTTAGAGTAAATCCACGGACAAAAGACTTCATATTTTAATACATCTTACTTCAGAAATTTGCATTCAAATTTCATTGTTACAAGTAACCAACCGCATAAGTTTAACTTGGGAGTCATAAGTTATAAATTTACTTAAAAGTTTTTTTTCGTTACTGTAGAATTTAAATGTGAAAAAAAATTAATAATTAATAAAATTTAAAATAATAATAATAATTAAAATAATTTATATTTATAATAATAAAATTATATTTAATAATAATATGAATTATAATAAAATTTATATTTAATAATGATAATAATAATATTAATAATAAAATTTAAATTTAATAATAATAATAATGTATTACAATAATACATAATAAAATAATTGTAATATTTATAAAAATAATAAAGTTTTAATGTAATAATGGTAATAATAGTAATAATAATAATAATAATAATAATAATAATAATAATAATAATAATAATAATAATAATAATAATAATAATAATAATAATAATAATAATCTGCAAAAATTCTGCATTTTAATTTTCATATTGTTATTAAATATTTGTTAACTTTCATTGTAATTAAGTTGCATTTTTGCTCCATAACTTTTGAATCAACCTCCTTAAATTTTATTTTTAATAACATTTATTATTTATTCTCTCTCTCAAACTTTATATATATATATATATATATATATATATATATATATATATATATATATATATATATATATATATATATATATATATATATATATATATATATATATATATATATATATATATAAAATGTTTGAAAGGTATTACACTTTTCTAATTAATAGAGGAAAGAGCACGATCCGTTTATTCAGGCTTTATTGTAAATAGAAATACAGTGAAAGAGAGAAAGATAAAATGAAAAGACGCTATGATGATTTTATTCTTAAAAACGAATGATTTCTCTAGTTCGATTTGAGTGCATCATGGAATAGTTACTGTAAAACAGAACAGGAGTAAATTAGACAATGAAATGACTGAATTATGAATAACTG
>SEYY01022139.1:205000-207500 GCA_009176605.1 Armadillidium nasatum | reverse complement strand
AAAAAAAAAAAATTAAAAAAAAAAAAAAAAAAAAAAAAAATAATAAAAAAATTATATAATATAATATAATAATTATATATTATATATATATATATATATATATATATATATATATATATATATATATATATATATATATATATATATATATATATATATATATATATATATATATATATATATATATATATATATATATATTCTACTAGTGTTGGTTTGGGGAAAACCAAGATCCTTATATCGATTAATGGCCGACATGAACTGATATGTGCCATTTGAAAGCGTTCAAGTCGAGAAAGGAAAACGGAAGAACTTTCCAAACTTATCAAAGGAGTGAATGTAGCGATGAACATAACCGTTATGTCTGATGTTAGAGCTGGACAGAGAAAGGATAAGACTGTTTTGAAAGAAGTTGCACAAACCCTCCTCAGAGGAGGAGGTATGCGACTTGAGAGTTCAGATGAGCCGAATACATTGTAATAGCGAAAGTATTAGAAGAGTGATGCAGGAATTCGATTGCCAGAAAAAGATTTAAGATGATTGAGAGAATGTAAGTTGGTAAGGGAGAAAGCTCTGAACCCCACATTGCCAAGGATTACAGAATGTGTAGCACAACCACATATATACAATAACGAACGACACCCGAACGCAGAGAATGTAACTATAGTGGTGAGAAGTTTCGGAATTGCCTCAACGTCTAGCCTTTTTGAAGTTTGTTTATTTAGAGAGACGGTGTAATCTCTCCAAAAGAGAGATCACGAGACAAGAAAATGTCAAGAATATCGAATAACAGAAAAAGGTTTGAGTTATGTTTTCGAGGTGCAGTTTTGAGGAAGATTATGTCGAGAATAGATTAAGAAACTGAGTTTATGAGGTATTGAAAAGAATTCTATTTCCTATGTCCAAAATTTGTAATTTTTTCAGAACCCACCTTCCCGGCATTATTTATTTGTCTTGGTATGGATTGTCTATTAAGTTAAAAGGTTTAAGAGAATCTTAGGCATAAAAGTAATTGGAGACGAAGTGATAATAGAAGATCGTTTTAAAATATAGACAAAAAAGTTTGAGATAGAACGGAACTCTGAGCAACATCACTATTGATAGCTTTAAAGGATGAACAGCAGTCCTGTACAACAACTGCTAATATATATATATATATAATATATATATATATATATATATATATATATATATATATATATATATATATATATATATATATATATATATATATATATATATATATATATATATATATATATATATATATATATATATATATATATATATATATTATATATATATATATATATATATATATATATATATATATATATATATATATATATATATATATATATATATAAATATTGATTAGCATCCGCATCTGCATTCGCGGAGCATCCTCATCAAAATTAACACTTGCATCCTCATCCGGCATCCGTATGCGAACTTTGCGAAAATTCAACATACATCCGCATCCGCACTTTCGAAAAATTTAGCATCCGCATCCGCACTTGACGAAAATTCTATATCCACCTCCGCATCCTCAAATGAGAAAAAATGACATCCAATCCATCACTTATATATATATATAATATATATATATATATATATATATATATATATATATATATATATATATATATATATTATATATATATATATTGTAACTGTCTGAAAGGAAATTAGAGAAAAGGTTACAGAGAGAAAAGAAATTTAGAAATTATTGTTTTGTCAGACTCGATTGAAAGGTTTCGATATTTTTGGTGACACAGCAAAAGATTCACCGAAATGACGAAGAGAAGACGATCAAGAGTTAAAAAGAAGGAAAAGATAACATTTGAGCGTACCTTACTGTAACCATACTGAAATCTGATATAATAGAAGAATATAAATGTTTCCAAATCTTCCTAATTAAAGTTGTTTTTAGAAACTTTGGAAAGAACAGAGGTTAAAATGATAAGGTATATATATATATATATATATATATATATATATATATATATATATATATATATATATATTATATATATATATATATATATATATATATATATATATATATATATATATATATATATATATATATATATATATATATTGTAGAATTTTGCTCTCTTGAAGAGGTGAAAAGTTTTTTAATTTTGAGAAATATGAAAATATAGGATGTTCTTTATATTCACATAATTTCTTATAGGAGAATGTATAGAACAAGTAAAAAGAATCAGCTTTAAAAGTAACATCTTAGTGATTACCGATTCAAAATTTTATTTGAGGTCCTGTTTGATCAACGTACGACGAAACAGAGTAGTGAAAATCTTGAAATCGTTATATCTGATCAATGATTGAATTGTATTCATTCAAATTAGCCTGAGTATGCTAGGAAAAGTGTCCTTCAGCTAAAAATCTAAAAATGAGGAACAGTAAACCCTGAGGTGTTTCTTCCAGGACTAATCTTCATCTTTATTCTCCTGAACACTCCTGTAATAGAGAGATA
>SEYY01022139.1:197500-202500 GCA_009176605.1 Armadillidium nasatum | reverse complement strand
TGATTCCACTGATAGGGTGAAAATCCTTCCAGGGAGAAGATAATGAAAGATAATATATATATATATATATATATATATATATATATATATATATATATATATATATATATATATATATATATATATATATATATATATATATATTAATAATTAAATAAAAATAGATTATATAATATTTGCTAAACTATTAAAAGTGAGATATTTTAGGACCTGGTTGTAATTACCCTCCGGAAAATTAATTTATTGTCGAATTTCATGGATATTTATTGCTTTATATATATATATATATATATATATATATATATATATATATATATATATATATATATATATATATATATATATATATATATATATATATATATATATATATATATGCGTGTTGTGTACGCGCGCACATCTGTGTGTGTGTTGTATGTGCGTTTATTGACTTTTACTTAAATGGTTTACTGCGAACCTTATTGTGGTCACATATCTTGTGAGAAAACCTTCATATTTATTTAAACAATTTTTTTTTATTAAAAGCTTCATTATATTGTTAATCGATGCTTGAAAGTGTAAATTGAAAAATATATATATATATATATATATATATATATATATAATATATATTATATATATATATATATATATATATATATATATATATATAATATATATATATATATATATATATATATATATATATATATATATATATATATATATATATATATATATATATATATATTATATATATATATATATATTGTTATAATTCTAAAAGTTTATGCATTATTCTGTTACTCTTGGTCATCGTACATCTAACCGTTACAAATATTAGTGATATTAATATTTTAATTGTCTAATCATATATTTCTTACGATGTTTTAGCCACGGTCCCCCCGTAAAGTTCTTCTCAGATTCTTAGACTTCCTTTCAAATAAAGATACAAAACGAGCAGGTGGAGACAGCAAAAAATTAAGAAAATTTCAACGTTCTGAGATGCTGAGCATAACTTAAAATGAACTGCATTAAATAAAACCACTACAAAGCCTAATGTGATTATGCAGTCAGACGGAGGTCCTCTCATATTGTTATGTCAGTTCAGTTATCATTCTGAATGAACACGTATCCAAATATTTTTAGGAAATGGTGATACACACCCTTTGCTTTTATTTTCAAAACAAAATAATTGTACACGACATACTTTGCATTACGTATAAACGAGAAGAATTACTTAAATATTTTACTACACTCTGTTGACATATGGAGAAAGATTTAGGTGCAACTGTAATAGTTTTACTTGCATTTTTTTCTGCATATTTCCCACTAGTTTTTTCTTTCCTCTAGTTGCTTCTTGTGTTTCTACATTTGGTTGTCATACCTGTTAATATTTCCGTTTTTAAAATTCGATTGGGTATTTCACAGCTCAATTGCAAAGGTTAGCTTACAAACTCTTTAGGATTATCTTTTTCACATTTTCCTGTCCTTTGGTATGTATGTACCAGGACTCCCTTTAAGAATGGATGATCTAAATTATTAGCTGAAATTTTATTATATTTTGTATCTATTAACTAATAAGCGAAATTTTCTTTAAAAATTTTTTTTTTTTTTCATTTACCAATCCAAGAAATAGATTAGAACTTTATTAAACCTTTTTTATGTAAAACACTTTAAAACCTCCTATTATTATATAATTGGTAATTTATTTGAAATTGTTTAAGCATTAGCAATCCTTTTGGCTTTGAGGGCTTAAGATTTTGGGATTCACACCCTAGGATTTGAATAATCATCAGTACATTTGTGGAGAAGAACAAAAATTTGTTTCTTTGTTAGCTTTTTTTTTAAAAAAATTACTTAATTAAGATTTTTATACAGTATTCAATGCTCATTCACTGTTAAAAATAGTTAATTTAAACAACAGAATATGTTTCGCAAATGAAATAAAAATGAAATCCATTTTTTTTATATAGTGAAAGTGTTCATTTATAATTGAAGTCTCAACAAATGATTTGAAGAAGTCATTCGGTTTGAGATTTTAAACGTAAGCTAATCCCATGAAGAATAAGTTCTATTCATATTTGTCATTTAATCAGCAAAAATCTTGTGACATTCATTCTCTCTAGCTAAGGGGTCCTGCTCACTCTTGTCGTTAAAGATATGCAGTTAATTCACCACTTATCCAATTGATTTTGGTTTGTCTCATTAGTGTGATGGGTAATCTATATATATAATAAAAAAAAAAAAAAAAAAAAAAAAAAAAAAAAAAAAAAAAAAAAAAAAAAAAAAAAAAAAAAAAATATATATAATAATATATATATATATATATATATATATATATATATAATATATATATATATATATATATATATATATATTATATATATATTATATTATATATATATATATATATAATATTATATATATATATAAAAAAAAAAAAAAAAAAAAAAAAAAAAAAAAAAAAAAAAAAAAAAAAAATTCAAATAAAAAAATTAAAATAAAAAATTATACAATTTTTGTAAATTTAAATTTTAATGTTAATTTTTTTTCTTTCTTCTTCTTTTTTATTTTTTTTTTGAGCCTTTGTTGTCCAGTTTACGTTATTTTAACTTCACTCAAAATTAGTCGTGCCTTTATTGAAACGATTTTACATTTTCTTTATTTTGTTTGCAAAAACAATTCTGAACTCTTTCTTCAATTTGCGCTTTAAATTTGCATAGTTTTTACAAAGGAAACTTAAAAGGAATAAAATATTTGAAAGTATAAACGAATAACTTGATTTACAATAATATGCAATAGAATTATTATTATTATTATTATTATTATTATTATTATTATTATTATTATTATTATTATTATTATTATTATTATTATTATTATTATTATTATTATTATTATTATTATTATTATTATTATTATTATTATTATTATTATTATTATTATTATTATTATTATTATTATTATTATTATTATTATTATTATTTTTTTATATTTTGTTATAATTTATATTATTATTTATTATTATTATTATTATTATTATTATTATTATTATTATTATTATTATTATTATTATTATTATTATTATTATTATTATTATTATTATTATTATTATTATTATTATTACATTTAATTATTTACAATAATATTAATTTTTGTTAGATTCCTCTAGATTCCTTGGAAAATGTTCTTATTAATTTATAAATTTACTCGTAAATATGATTAAATTATAAAATATCTCGTTTTACCCTAAAATGGTAAAAAATTTTGTTATATATAAAAATCGATATTTACTAATTAATTAAATTATTCAAATGATTTTTGACAAAGAAAACTTTATCAATATTGAAGTTGATTTCATTTTCAAAGAGGGAAAAATTGCCATGTATTGAAATGAAATGTAAATAAGTAAATAAATGTCTGTAACATATAATATATTGCACATTGAGCCCGTACATATATATATATATATATATATATATATATATATATATATATATATATATTATATATATATATATATATATATATATATATATATATATATATATATATATATATATATATATATATATATATATATATATATATATATATATATATATATATATATATAATATATATATATATATATATATATATATATATATATATATATATATATATAATATATATATATATATATATATATATATATATATATATATATATATATATATATATATATATATATATATATATATATATATATATATATATATATTATATATATATATATATATATATATATAATGCTTCATTTAATTTGACGAACCCATTCACCATGTTTATCATACTTGATTGAGTGTATGCGTATGCGAGTACAAAAATATCCTTCTTTCTCGAAGCATTTAGAAATTAAATGTTTTGACAATAATGACATTACTTTACATTTTAGAAAGGAAGACATTATAAAGTTTATAATGTCCTCCTCTCTAAAATGTCATTTTTCCATTACTCGCCTTCCACTCCCCTCCACTCCCATTTTTCTTTTTTTTTTTTTTTTTTTTTTTTTTTTTTTTTTTTTTTTTGACTTGGAGACTTGGAGAGAGATTTTTACGGAAAATTTTTAATTTTCAGTCGAATATTTCCATCCTTATTTTAGGAGATTTATTCAATTTTAACAGTGAGTAAACATGTTCAACGAATTTTACTACAAGTTGCAAAGGACATAGAAAAATCTCTGACAACATATCCTTCAGTTTCAATTTATCTTATAAAAATATGAATGATTGGATGGAACACTTTTCAGAAACAATATATGGGAAATTTTTCATCCTCCATTAAATAAAAAATTCATACTAAAATTTCTTATTTATTGAAATTTTCCTTTTACTATATTATATATATATATATATATATATATATATATATAATATATAGGGATGGAGTGAAGATCGGTATCGTATCGGTATCGGCAAGTATCGGCATATTTTCCGTACGGTATCGGTATCGGTATCGACCTTTTCAGTATCGGTATCGGTATCGGCAAAATTTTTGGATAAGAGTAAAGTATCGGTATCGGTATCGGTATCGGTAGTAGTATCGGCATATTTTCCGATACCGATACCGGTATCGGTATCGGTATCGGTATCTAATTATTAGGTATCATCGGTATCGGTAAAAATTTTGGTATCGCTCCATCCCTAATATATATATATATATATATATATATATATATATATATATATATATATATATATATATATATATATATATATATATATATATATATATATATATATATATATATATATATATACATACACCATTAGTCACGTCAGAGATAAATGGGAGTTGGAGGTCTTGGTACTGATCGACGTGTTTCCAAAAATAAAATTTTAATTTATTATATTTACTCTCACTGGAATGGAAAAACTATTTAGCATATGATATGATCATTCGGACACTATTTTAAAAGAAAGTATGAACGAATTAAATATTTGAAGAATTAGTTCGTATTTACAGACATTAAAAAA
>SEYY01022139.1:175000-180000 GCA_009176605.1 Armadillidium nasatum | reverse complement strand
GGCTTGTTTATACAATGTAATTACTCAAGTTTCGAAATGTTTTTTGAATAAAAAAATTTTTACGGTGACAAGTAGCATAATTTATTGTGAAACTTACGTTAAAATGAAGCTATTATTTACTTCAAAATGGTAATTTAACAGAAAATTATCAAATAATTTTTCTATAGATTCTATTTTTCAATAATAACTTTAATCAACTTATAGAACCGTAATTAAAAAAAAAGAATAAAAATAACAGTAAACCAGTACTGGATATATTATTATTAATAAAAATACGAATATGGTTATCTAAAGTAACGTTAATAAAGCAAAAGTTTACTAAATTCGATAATGAATGTCATACATTTTACTTCTCAAAGACATCCATAACAATATTAATTTACTTTTACGGCTTCAAAATTCCAACCAACAGATTGTTTTAAAATTCTAAAGGAAAAATATCCAATTTTCTTAACGTTTAAGTTTAGTTATTCGTAATCATTGGTTTTAAAGAAAATGTTCCCAACTTCGGTGGATTTTCATTTTTACAAGTTTTTTTTTCTCCCTTTTCTGTTCTATCTTTACTTTCCGAGCTCATTTCTCTTTTCTTCCGTTTATCTGTTTGTTGGAGCTCTTCTTTCATGGTCGGAAAGATTATTAAAGAATGAGTGAGAGAAGAAGAGATGAGAAGCGTTCACAACAAGAGTTGAGAAGCGTCCTCGTTTTAGGGAACGATTCTTAGAAGTTGTATTTTAAAGAGTTTTGGATTTTGTATTTATAGATAAAAGCTTTCAACAAGTTTGTTATTTATATTAACTGTGTATTTTGCTATAAAGCGCAAAATTACTAAACTTAATAAGCTTTTCTTCTCTTACCAACAAATCATTTTGTTCCTTTTAAAATGTGTAAAAGTGTATAAATTTTAAAAAACTTTTTAAGATTATAATTATTAAATGCCTGGTATATATATATATATATATATATATATATATATATATATATATATATATATATATATATATATATATATATATATATATATATATATATATATATATATATATATATATATATATATATATAATATATAAAGAAGAATAAAAATAATCAGGTTCTCTAGTTGAATTGAAAAAAAAATTTAAAGCACAAAATACGTGAATGGAAAAAAAAACTGGAAATAAAGCCTTCAAACCAAACGTGCATCGAGTTAACTCTTTTATTTCGTTTAATGCTTTACCTTTAAGTATTTTCATCTTTTTTTTCAGCCTGTAGAGGACTGAAATATAAAAGCAGAAAGTTTTACATTGCTATTTATTTATTTATTTCTTTGGGTATATATATATATATATATATATATATATATATATATATATATATATATATATATATATATATATATATATATATATATATATATATATATATATATATATATATATATATATATATATATATATATATATATATATATATATATATATATATATATATATATATATATATATATATATATATATATATATATATATATATATATATATATATATATATATATATATATATATATATATATATATATATATATATATATATATATATATATATATATATATATATATATATATATATATATATATATATATATATATATATATATATATATATATATATATATATATTTATATATTATTTTATTATTATATATATTATATATATTATATATATATATATATATATATATATATATATATATATATATATATATATATATATATATATATATATATATATATATATATATATATATATATATATATATATATATATATATATATATATATATATATATATATATATATATATATATATATATATATATATATATATATATATATATATATATATATATATATATATATATATATATATATATATATATATATATATATATATATTCTATATATATATATATATTATATATATATATAAATATTTGATCCACAAAGACCTCCATCTATATATATATATATATATATATATATATATATATATATATATATATATATATATATATATATATATATATATATATATATATATATATATATATATATATATATATATATATATATATATATATATATATATCTGGGGCTTTTCGTCTTATCAACTCTCCTAGTCTCACTAATTTTCTGTCGTCTTTTTTTGCCGGTCGAATTGTTGCATCACTTTTTCTATACTATCGCTATTACAACGGACACTGCTCTTCCGAACTCTCTCGTCACATACATCCACGTTTGAGAAGAGCTTGTGCGACACGTCTTTCTACACAGTCTCATCCTTTCTCTGTCCAATTCTCTGACCCCAGACTTAACCGCTATGTTCAATCTTACATGTACTCTACTGGTAAAGTCTGGAACACACTCCCTTCATCTATTTTCCAAATTTCCTATGACTTACACACCTTCAGAAGCCTCGTTTCGCAACATGTCGGCCTTTTATCAGACCAGGATCCCTATTTGCTCCTTTCACTGGTAGAAATTTATTAGGCCTCTGGCCCTGGTAATATATATTATATATATATATATATATATATATAATATATATATATATATATATATATATATATATATATATATATATATATATATATATATATATATATATATATATATATATATATATATATATATATATATATTATATATATATATATATATATATATATATATATATATATATATATATACATATAAACCAATTTTAAATAACATATTGAGAATAATTTCTTCTATTAATTTGACGTTTTATAAATCACATTTACATAATAGTTTTATAAAATTAAATGTTTTTGAAATGTTAATTTACAATTTTAATTAATATTTTGTAAAATAAGTTTAACATATTTAATGAAAAACTTTTTGTCCTTAAAAGTTTCTTAATTTTAAAAAAAAAAAAAAAAAAATTAACGAAATCTACATTTTTAATTATATAATTCATATTTAAACTTATTAAAATATGATATGAAATATGAACCTAATAATAATAAAATTATAATAATAATAATAATAATAATAATAATAATAATAATAATAATAATAATAATAATAATAATAATAATAATAATAATAATAATAATAATAATAATAATAATAATAATAATTCTAATATAACTAATAATAATAGGAATAACAATAATAATGATAATTTACGTTTACTATATTTATTAATAATTACTTTTAAATCATGAAAGTGAAATAAAAAAAATAAAGTTAGACAAAAAAGTTTTAATATATTTCAATTAAACAACCTTTAAAAGCTGTTATTTAAATGCAAATTGAATTTTTCTCCGTCAGAATAATTGCTCTTTATCCGGTTTTGGGCGACACGAAAAAGACTTTCGAATTTGGGCGACACGAAAAAGACTCGAATTTGGGCGACACGAAAAAGACTTTCGAATTTGGGCGACACGAAAAAAAATACTTTCAAATTTGAAAATACTACAAAAAATGACAAAAGTTTCTAATTTTAAATTAGAAATTTTACACACTTGTAGGCTCCGTTTTTTTTCCATCTGAAATTAGATCAATTTAGATAAAGTAGCCTTCAAAACATTAAAACAACGCCTTTTAATTCATCTGAATTGCTACTTTAATATATATATATATATATATATATATATATATATATATATATATATATATATATATATATATATATATATATATATATATATATATATATATATATATATATATATATATATAATTATATATATATATATTTTTTTTTTTTTATTTTTATTATAATTTATAATATATAAAATAATATATATAATATAATATATATATATATATATATATATATATATATATATATATATATATATATATATATATATATATATATATATATATATATATATATATATATATATATATATATATATATATATATATATATATATATATATATATTATCACTTACATTCATTGATGCTAGTTCCTGTATACAAGGAAAAATAATATTAAATTAATGACCAATATACATATTCTGTTGACTTTATCCTTTACAAACTTTGAAGAAGGCTAACGTAGAAGTGGATGAAGTTAGTCAGGTTCTCCTACAGTAATTGATATGTGACCGCCTCTTTAAGTTTCCCTTAAGTCTGAATAGGGAGAGCTTTAATTTAATTAATATTATTATTCACTGAGTTTCAAGTCAATATTTTCTGCTAAAATCATTAAAGGATGTGGCCCTTTAAAGTGTACACACAGATTTCCATATATGGGATTAGGAACTCGATCATATGTGTATTTTTGGGCATATATATATATATATATATATATATATATATATATATATATATATATATATATATATATATATATATATATATATATATATATATATATATTATATATATATATATATATATATATATAATATGTGTGTGTATGTATGTATGTATGTATCTATGTATGTGTGTATGTTTGGGGGGATTTCTGGGGTGAAAACTCCTCCAAATATTTTCATTTCTTTCTGCATATAGTTATAATTTATTACAAATATTCGAATCCTTGCGTTTGAACCTAAAATTTTATATCTATAATTTACAACTCTCCACTTTAAAGTTCTTGACACGGCTAACGGGTAAGGCCCCTTTCAGGGAGTAGTTGTATAAGAATAATGATTATAAAAGAAACATCAGTTCTTGTAGAATGCATATTTCACATATAAGAACAGATGCAAATCATGAATAGAGGTGGTTTAAATTCAGAGGATGGAAGAGGATACCGCAAAACAAAGATGACTGGAAAGAAGGTTATACCACTACGAATTAATCACGCAATATTCATGTAACGAGACTGAACTCCTTATGCCGTTAGGTCCTTCGTAAAAGTGTTGATATATTAGAGGTCAGTTCCTTTGTAGATCTTAACGCTGTAATACTTATAGAAAAGAAACAAAGCTCCAACGTCGCCTCGAAAATGTAAAGGGACTTGTGAACTTAAAAGTAC
>SEYY01022139.1:165000-167500 GCA_009176605.1 Armadillidium nasatum | reverse complement strand
TTAAATGTCTTAAATTGAATTTTACAGGCCCCATGTCAGGTGGAGTTGGAAAATTGGGTGAACAGCATCCACAGCGCGTGTGCGGCAGCCTTCGCACGCCACAGAGGAAAAACTGGAACGTTACATCTTCTGCAGGAGGAAGTTTTTAGAATAGACAGAGCTATTGAATCCGTAAGTTAATAAAAGTGTTTTTAATCCTTTTCAATTGTTGATATAATAGACGGGTTTATCTTTTCATATATATATAATATATATATATATATATATATATATATATATATATATATATATATATATATATATATATATATATATATATATATATATATATATATATATATATATATATATATATATATATATATATATATATATATATATATATATATATATATATATATATATATATATATATATATATATATATATATATATATATATATATATATATATATCTATATATATATATATATATATATATATATATATATATATATATATATATATATATATATATATATATATATATATATATATATATATATATATATATATATATATATATATATATATATATATATATATATATATATATATATATATATATATATATATATATATATATATATATATATATATATATATATATTATATATATATATATATATATATATATATATATATATATATATATATATATATTATATATATATATATATATATATATATATATATATATATATATATATATATATATATATATATATATATATATATATATATATATATATATATATATATATATATATATATATATATATATATATATATATATATATATATATATATATATATATATATATATATATATATATATATATATATATATATATATATATATATATATATATATATATATATATATATATATATATATATATATATATATATATATATATATATATATATATATATATATATATATATATATATATATATATATATATATATATATATATATATATATATATATATATATATATATATATATATATATATATATATATATATATATATATATATATATATATATATATATATATATATATATATATATATATATATATATATATATATATATATATATATATATATATATATATATATATATATATATATATATATATATATATATATATATATATATATATATATATATATATATATATATATATATATATATATATATATATATATATATATATATATATATATATATATATATATATATATATATATATATATATATATATATATATATATATATATATATATATATATATATATATATATATATATATATATATATATATATATATATATATATATATATATATATATATATATATATATATATATACCATCTTACCCTTGTGAATTTCACATTGTCGCTGATCAGAGGTTGCTAAAGAGGGTTTCACTGGGTTTTATGGTTATTGAAGCTTAAAGCATAGTTAACCATTATATATAAATTAAATGACTATTCCCTCTACGATTTTTTTTAATTTATTCATAGCGTTTTTGAGAAACATTTTTTAGTTGTTATAGTTCCCAATTACTGATTGGAGGATAAATTGATCTACATTTATGTAAGTGTAATGCTAGCGATGTTAAATGAAAGAAATGAATGCAACAACTGAGATGAACATATTATAGAGAACCAGTTTTTTGCCCACCCCTCCCAAATAAATAAATATATATAAATTAATAAGAATTGAACAGAAACCTAATCCTTATACTTTCCTCTTCATTGCTAAATATTACTTTTGTATTTTATTTTCTTTATTATTTTTATTTTTGTAATGTTTATTTACTAATTAGAGCCTAATGGGCATGAAAGTAATAATCATTGAGGTTCAATTAATTGTTTCAATATCATTTTTTTAGGGGAGCATCAGGGATTTAATTAGGGATATTTTCCTGCAGTTTTCGAACTTGTAATGTGGAAATAAGTTAAAAAGATATGTGAAAGAATTGTGATTTAATCTAATGAAGGTAGTAAACTTTGATAATTATTTTTCATTACTCCACAAAAAATTCTGTAAACATTACAATTTTGCTCTAAAAAAAAATAAAGGCAATAATTATCTTCCAGCTTCTTTTCATACACCAAAGCATTCATTCAAACACATCATTAAAAAAAAAATAAAACAATCTTAATCCTTTCCAAAAATAAATCCTCTTTTATATTATTAGATTTTATTAGTTTTCCTAATTGATATTTCCTTAGTAATTAATGTGCAAAAGAAAACAAAAACAAAAAATATGAATTACATAACTGAAACTTTTATCTATATGAAATTAATAGGAACGTTATTTTGTGGCCATTATTTTTCTGATAAAATAGAGAAGTTTTCATGATCATAAAAATATATTGGAAAATAATTTCCTCATAAATAATTACGTCTATTAATTAAATCTATTTGTTTTCAACCTCTTA
>SEYY01022139.1:152500-157500 GCA_009176605.1 Armadillidium nasatum | reverse complement strand
CTTAGTTTATTTTAAATAGATTTTATAGAGTCTGGCACAAAGCTTTGATTTCCAAACTTCCCTCTTTCGGTAATCCTTCTCTCTGTGATCTTCTCTCTAATTTCCTTTCCGGTCGTTCTATAGCAGCTGTTGTAGACGGCCACCGTTCATCCTTTAAATCTATTAATAGTGGTGTTCCTCAAGGATCTGTCCTATCCCCAACACTTTTTCTGCTTTTCATTAATGACCTTCTCTCTATTACTTCATCTCCTATCCACTCCTATGCTGATGACTCCACCCTTCATTACTCCTTTCATTTTGAAAAACGTCCCTCCCAACAGCAGTTGATAGACTCGAGAAGGGTAGCCTTGGAGCAACTAACCTCTGATCTTTCTCGTATTTCAAATTGGGGCAGAGAAAACATGGTTGTTTTCAATGCCTCAAAAACTCAATTCCTCCATCTCTCTACTCGACACAATCTTCCACACAACTATGATATCTTCTTCGAAAACACACAACTCAAACCTTCATCTGTTCCTTAATATTCTAGGTGTTTCTTTTTCTCGTGATCTTTCTTGGAAAGATCACATTACTTCTCTTTCTAAACAAGCTTCTAAGAGGTTGGGTGTTCTGAGGCGCCTTCAGTATTTCTTCACGCCACCCCAGTTGCTTGCTCTGTATAGGGGTGTTGTTCGCCCCTGTATGGAGTATGCTTCACACATCTGGGGTGGTTCCACACATACAGCTCTCCTTAGAAAAGGTGGAGTCTAGGGCTTTTCGTCTTATCAACTCTCCTGCTCTTACTAACTCTCTCCAATCTCTTTCTGCCCGTCGAATTGTTGCGTCACTCTCTCTTTACTATCGCTATTACAATGGACACTGCTCTTCTGAACTCTCTCTCGTCGCATACCTCCTCCATTGAGAAGAGCTCGTGCGACACGTCTTTCTACACAGTCTCATCCTTTCTCTGTCCAACTCTCTGACCCCAGACTTAACCGCTATGCTCAATCTTACATGTACTCTACTGGTAAAGTCTGGAACACACTCCCTTCATCTGTTTTCCCAACTTCCTTTGACTTGCACCTTCAAACGCCGTGTATCAGGTCACGTCGGCCTTTAATGACCAATTCCCGACCTTTCCCAACTCTGGTGGAATTTGGTAGGCCTCTGGCCTTTGCCCACCAGAGGAGAATATATAATATATATATATATATATATATATATATATATATATATATATATATATATATATATATATATATATATATATATATATATATATATATATATATATATATATATATATATATATATATATATTATATATCTTCATCATCATCATCATCAGTACGGCTTTCGACGTTCGAAGTCTTCTGGTGACATACTTTCCTATCTTACTGATTTATGGCCTTCTGCTCTTAGGGATTATGGGGAGTCTTGTGTGGTGGCGCTTAACATTTCCAAGACTTTTGAAAGGGTGTGGCATGCGTCACTACTCTCCAAGTTCCCTTGCTTTGGGTTTCCTCCTTCTCTTTGCTTACTTATGTTTAGTTTTCTCTCGGATCGTTCCATATCGGCACTTGTCGATGGAGTGACCTCTTCCTCCTTTTCTGTCAATTATGGTGTTTCTCAGCGTTTAGTTCTATCTCCAACTTTATTCTTACTTTTCATCAACGATCTTTTCAGCTCCACTTCTAACTCTGTTCATTCTTATGTCAATGACTCAGCTCTCCATTCTGCTACTCATTTCAAATCTGCTTTCTCTTTTGCTTCTCTTCTTCAACTTTCTGACTCCATTCTTGCCGTTCCGGATTGGATTTCCCGGTGGAGTCGCCTCAACCTTGTGAAATTCAACTCTTTGAAAATTCAAATTCTTCACATCACCCTCTCAAAAACACCTCCCAACTTTCCTGTCTCCTTCGACTGCTCTCCCGTCTTACCTGTAAATAATATTAACATTCTTGATCTAAACATAAACAATAAACTTTCTTAGAAACCTCATATCACAATGATTGCTAGGGCGGCTTCAAAGAAGCTGGGAATACTGTTCAGACTGCTGGAATTATTTTCTTCCGAATAGTTGCTCCAATTATATAAGTGTCTTATTCGCCCTTGTATGGAGTACTGTTCTCACATTTGGGTGGGCTCCGAGTCCACCTCTCTTCTGGATAGGGTTGAATCTATGGCTAAGAGGTTAATAAACTGTTCCCTCCTTTCAAACTCACTTGACCCTCTGTCTCTACGACATGACGTTGTTGCACTATCTCTTTTCTATAGGCACTATAATGGCAGGTGCTCGAGGGAACTGACCTCTCGTATTCTACCACCACTGCGTCACCCTCGTAGCACAAGGGGAGATATGCTTTCTCAT
The DNA here is from genome assembly GCA_009176605.1 of Armadillidium nasatum. Lineage (NCBI taxonomy): Eukaryota > Metazoa > Arthropoda > Malacostraca > Isopoda > Armadillidiidae > Armadillidium > Armadillidium nasatum. The sequence continues at coordinate 155,150 of SEYY01022139.1, read as the reverse complement.
GAATTTTATGTGAATATGGAAAACCCCAGTCTTGTTCGATGTGGTGCCTTCTTCTTTCTAGCCACTTTTGTTCTGTGAAACTCTGTGCCATCATCTGCTTTTCCTCCTGTATGTAATCTTCCTCTCTTTAAGGCCGCCGTCTGCGCACACCTAAGAGAATTGCGTTAGTCGGGATTGGGTGGGTTCCTCTTTTATTTATTTTTTATTTCTGCCCCCTTCTTGAAAGGGGCTTGACCGTGAGCACTGGTAATATATATATATATATATATATATATATATATATATATATATATATATATATATATATATATATATATATATATATATATATATATATATATATATATATATATATATATATATATATATATATATATATATATATATATATATATATATATATATATATATATATATATATATATATATATATAATATATATATATATATATATATATATATAATATATATAATAATATATATATATATATATATATATATATATATATATATATATATATATATATATATATATATATATATATATATATATATATATATATATATATATATATATATATATATATATATATATATATATATATATATATATATATATTATATTTTGCTGAATATTGGATATAATTTTTATAACTGTTTTTGAGCATCTGCTACTGGTCTTATCTTGGGCATTTCAATTGTACACTGTAATAAAATGAGTTCACTGTACTCATGTTGTACATCAAGATATGAAAATGAAAAATTTAAAGTATATTAATTGAATGCCGCACAAAAGCCCATTAATTAATTATCATACTGCTTAAAATTTATGAAAAGAAATGCTAATTAAACCAGGGAAAAGAAGAAGAAAAAAAAACTATCAGCACACTGTAAAATTTTGTCGCTCATTGTAGTCAGTATTATTATTATTATTATTTATTTCATTATTATTATTATTATTATTATTATTATTATTATTATTATTATTATTATTATTATTATTATTATTATTATTAATATTACTATTATTATTATTATCATTAATAGTAGGAGTAGGACAAATTGAGACTATCCTGCTACCTTTTAAGCTTTGATACTTATTTCTTCCTTCTTTTCTTCTTTCATGAAACATAAAACCAGGTCTCCGATTACTGATTTTTAAGATGTTAGTATCTTCAGGCGACAAAACTTTTAAGTGCTTTTTTTATATATATATATATATATATATATATATATATATATATATATATATATATATATATATATATATATATATATATATATATATATATATATATATATATATATATATATATATATATATATATATATATTAATACTGTTTTAGGATTCTAAGTTGAAGCACATGGCGGAACTTCAACTTTCTGTTGTGAGTGATTATGAAAGTAAGCAGCAAATACTCGGTCAAATCCAACAATGGGAAGAGAACCTTGAACGACTTCATTGCGAGCAATTCCGTCTTCGTTGTTACATGGCTTCTCTTCAGATTGGAGAGCTTCCTAATCCTAAGGTAAACTTAGCAACGACAAAACTTTCACAATTAATTCTCTTCCTCTTAAAGGAATACCACATTTGTTTATATTCACGTTATCCCTTTTAATTGCATGCCTAAGTTTATATATATATATATATATATATATATATATATATATATATATATATATATATATATATATATATATATATATATATATATATATATATATATATATATATATATATAATGTGTGTGAGCATTTAATTTTGAAATGTCTTTCTCTTTAAGGTTTTATTCTTTTCAAAGTTTCCAAAATTTCTTTTGATTTTTCTTTGTTCTTTGTAAAGGACGTAAATGAAATAAATATTGACCAAAAGGATAATAACTTTAAAAAGTTTGATTTTCTTGTCTTGCATTAATCCTCGTGGATTAATTGATTAATATTTTCCCCTCAAAAAACCTCGGAAGTCATCACATTAGTGATATTTATATATATATATAGTATATATATATATATATATATATATATATATATGTTTATGTAATATATATAGTCATGGAGTACTATATATATATATATATATATATATATATATATATAGTATATATATATATATATATATATATATATATATATATATATATATATATATATATATATATATATATATATATATATATATATATATATATATATATATATATATATATATATATATATATATATATATATATGTAAAACACTTAATGTTTAATGTAATTAAATAAGTCATGGAGGACAATAAACATGTCAAAAGTAAAATTTAAATTATGGGAAAAAGAAACAGTAAATAATTATTTATAAGCATATCATAAAAATTTTGGTTGCTAATTTAAAGTTTCTAAGTACTATGATTATTCTAAGTACTAAATACAATTTGAATAAATTTTTATTTATCTTTCATTTTAAAACTAAACACATTTTTTTTGTTCAAATGAAAAATTATTTTAATTTCAATTAATTAATTATAAATAATAATAATAATAATAATAATAATAATAGAAACGTTTATATAGCTTAAGAGAAAAAGTTATACAATAATAATAATAATAATAATAATAATAATAATAATAATAATAATAATAATAATAATAATAATAATAATAATAATA